>PVJN01019956.1:0-36633 GCA_004026805.1 Lasiurus borealis
AAAAATTAAGTGAATTAAAAATTTGATCAACAGAATAAACTGGTGAATATAATAGAATCAGGAGCACAGAAAGGGAGTGGACTGTTAATTCTTAGGGGGAAAGGGGTGAAGGGTGTACAGGGAGAGACTGGACAAAAATCATACACCTATGGATGAGATCAATGGGAGGGAGCTAAGGGCAGAGGGAGGGGTGGGAGCTCGGTGGAGGGGTGCTATGGAGGGGAAAAAAAGAGAAACAAATGTAATAATCTGATTAATAAAGATTTAATTAAAAACAAAAAAAAGAAGCCTGTTGTACAATATTTCTGAAAGAATAGGCCTTCCTTTCCCTGGCTTCACTCCCAGCTGCCTGGGAGCTGGCAAGTCCCTGCTCCTGGCCTGCCCAGGCACAAGCAAGTCCTTCCTTCTGTCTGGAGCTCCCTCCACTACCCCACTTATCCATCCCCCTAGTAGGCATCCTGCCCCTCCCAGCCACTCTGTGCTTGCATATGCAAATTAACCTCAATCTTTGTTAGGTTAATTTGCATACCCATTCTGATTGGCTGAGGACATAGCAGAGTGATGGTTAATTTGCATGTTTCTCTTTTATTAGGTAAAATGCTTACAGGAGCCATGGAGAAATTTAGAAACTTAAAAGGCCACCCTATTAGTCATAGGAACCAGTAGCCAACTATTCCAAGTGATACTTCTTGAAAACAGAGATTTTTAGTATTCCTTGGCTGTCAGTTTTTTAGAACTGGAACTTTTTGTTTGTTGTTTCCAATAACAAAACTAATTTTCTGATGCCCAGGATATTGCTTTTTCTTATGTCAATTTTGTGGACAGTGTTCTATGACTTTGAAATAGCTATAATTCATTCTACTAGTAAAAAAAATAAGGAGGTTAAAATTGGGTTCTTATTCCAGAATGATTTCAGCTCAATTATTTTATCCTTTCCTAAGAAATCAATGATTAAAAAGAACGACTTGTTCTTTTTTATTTAATAAATCTTTATTGTTCAGATTATGACATTTGTTCCTCTTTTTGCCCTCCATAGCTCCCTTCCACCTGGCTCCCATCCCTCCCTCCACCATCACCTCCCCCCCTCATTGTCCTCATTCATAGGTATAATGACCTTCCTCCAGTCCCTCCCTGCACCCCCTCTTCCTTCCCCTATCCCTGAGAATTTTCAGTTCACTCCCCATCCATGCCCCTGACTCCATTATATTCACCAGTTTATTCTGTTCATCAGACTCTTATTTCACTTAACCTTTAGATTCACTTGTTGACATACATATATTTGTTGTTCCTAATTTTTATCTTTACCTTTTTCTTCTTCTTCCTCTTCTTAAAGAGTACCTTTCAGCATTTCATATAATACTGATTTGGTATTGATGAACTCCTTTAGCTTTTTCTTATCTGTGACGCTCTTTATCTAACCTTCAATTCTGAATGATATCTTTGCTGGATAGAGTAATCTTGGTTGTAGGTTCTTGCTATCCATCACTTTGAATATTTCTTGCCACTCCCTTCTGGCCTGTATAGTTTCTGTTGAAAAATCAGCCGACAGTCTTATGGGTGTCCCTTATAGGTAATTAACTGATTTTCTCTTGCTGCTTTTAATATTCTCTCTTTGTCTTTTGCTCTTGGTATTTTAATTATGATGTGTCTTGGTGTGGTCCTCCTTGGATTCCTTTTATTTGGAGTTCTGTGTGTTTCCTGGATTTGTAAGTCAATTTCTTTCACCAGGTGTGGGAAGTTTTCAGTCATTATTTCTTCAAATAAGTTTTAAGTATCTTGTTCTCTCTCTTCTTCTGGCACCCCATAATTCTGATGTTGGTCCACTTGAAGTTGTCCCAGAGGCTCCTTACACTATCTTCACATTTTTTTATTCTTTTTTCTTTTCCAATGGAGTGTTTTCTGCTTCTTTGTATTTCAAATCTTTGACTTGATTTTTTCATTCCTCTAGTCTGATTTTAGATCTCTGTATAATATTTTTTATTTCAGTCAGTGTATGTTTAATTCCTAGATGGTCCTTTTTCGCCTCTAGTTGGTCCTTTTTTATTTCTTTGGCCTCGCTAAATTTATCCATCTTTTCTAGGAAATTCTTAAAAAAACCTTATAAATGTGATTTTGAACTCTATATTCAGTCATTTGTTTTTCTCCATTTCTTTCGTTTGTGATCTGTTCCTTTGTCTCCACATTTTTGCTACACTGGGAGAACTTCTGTGCTGGAGTCAACCTTATGATACAAGACTTGCAAAATTACAAAAAACTCTCTGTTCAGCTTGGATAGGGTGGAGTCTCAGGGCTGAGCATAGACAGCCTTGGCTTCCAGTCAACTCTGCCCTATATGGCCCCTGTGTCTCAGTGTCCCTTGGTAATCATTGCAGCCCTTTCTGTGCACACACGCGCTTGCCTCCAGACCTCTGCCTTTCTGGTTCCTGTGCACTTCAGGGACCCATATGAGTCTTGGTCCCCAGGTCTCAACTGAAACTGGGAGTCAATGCATTTGGAAGTGGATTTCAGCTTTTGAGAAGTTCTGTCTCCCTCCTGCTAGAGAAAGCCAGCAGCACAATCAGCAGTCCGTCCTCCCTGCGTGCAGTGGTGTGTGCACCTCCAAACCTCTGCCTTTTCATAGCTGCCCTAAGTTTCCATGCATTCCTCCCTTTTCACGACAATCCAGACTGCCCTTCCCACCCCCTGTATGAGTCTCACCCAGAACTGAGGTTCAGTGAAGTTGGATCTGGGGTTCAATGCATTTGGGAGTTTTTGTCTCCCTCCTGCAAGAGGAAGCAAGCCAGTCACTCTGCCACCCATTCTCTCTACGTGCATGTCTCTGTACCTCAGCTTTTTGCAGCTCCTATGAGTCTCCGTGAGCCCCTCTCTTTTCTTTTAATTGTAGAATTTCCACTTAGCCAGTTTTCCTGTGGTTCTGGATGATGCTTGTTCCATCTTTTAGTTGTAGTTTTGGAATTGTTGTTGTGTGAGGCAGCAGTTTACGTGTTCACCTATGTCGCCATCTTGGTTTCTCTCAAGAAATATTTGTTCTTTTGTGTGTATGTGTGTTAAAGTGTTGTGCACTGAAGTATGTTTTTCAATTGTTTAAAGTATTACAAATAGTAGTACATAAGTAGCCTTTTTTTGTCCCCATTGACCTCCCCCCAGCCTTTCCTACCCTTCAGTATATGCTCTCACCTGTGTCCTAACCCCAGTGTCTTGTATCCATTGGTTATGCTTATATACATGCATACAGCACCCCCCTCCTCACAACCTGCCTTGTCTTCCCACTATAGTCTGTTCATTGCTTCTTTGCCTCTGTATCTGTTCCTTCCCACTCCTCCCCCCCACCCCAATTCTTTTCTTTAAAAACATCTCGCCTCTGCAGTCTAGAAATAAACTTATAAGAACAAAAAATGATTGAGTCCTAGTTTCAATGTCAAACAGTTCCTTGTGTGTACACATCAGCAATGGTATCTGGATAGTGGACAAATGGAGACAATGCAGGTCTGACCCTCTCTGGTTTGGTTTAGGCATCCTGTTGCAATGCACAACTGCAGACTGCTAGCATGGCAAGGCGTTGTCAATGTCTTCCATCTCTGAACTGTTTCTCCTCTTGTCTCCGTGGTTGGAAAAGACCTGTGAATTCCTCTCTGTTACAGGAGTCCACTTGGTCTTGGAGTTGTTTTTTGAAAGTATATAAACATATTCTCCACCAAAAGTTAATAAAAGAGTCTTTTCTATAAAACTGACTTGAGGTCACTTTTATTTTTGCCCAAATAATTTTCCTTTGGCTTATTTTGACACCCTGTGTGTTTTTCATGGGTTTCTTGCTGTTAGCATTACAAATGAAAATTAATTTTCTAAAGTAAAATTTTTCTAGATATAATTTACTTACTGGATATTTTTCCTTACATGATATTATTCTACTATGCCCCCTTTTTTGATTAATGGAGACTTTTGTAAATTTTTTAATGCAAACTCAATAACTTTAAATTTTAATTTTTTGCACAAAAATATGCCTGCTTTTTGTTCATTGCATGTTAAGCAATTTTACCATGAGATAAACTACCAATAAAAATTTTACTTAATACTTTAGAAACAGCTTTTTTTCTAATACAATTAAATTTTCTTGAATATTCACTTATTTCAATTAGCCAGTTTAAATTAATCTGAAAGCTTGATTACTCTTTCACTGTCAAATTTACTACTTTGCCAACAATCTTGGATTGCCCTGTAAATATTAGTGGAAAGAATTATTTGCATTCTTGAGTAGGCCCTGAGCATTCCTGGTGCTAGGCTGAATTTAGATATAGGACAGCTCCTGTCTCCCAAGTTTTCTGTTACCTGGGTCCCGATCTGAGCTGGGCCCGTTCTCTGTCTGTTATCTGGGTCCTGATCTGTGCTGATCGTGGGAAGCAAAGCAGCCCTGGGATCAGGAGATCTCCCTCAGAAGGGATGAGGATTCAGACACCTGCAAGGTTGTGTGTGTGTGTGTGTGTGTGGGGGGGTGTTGAGGGTCTGTGTCCCATCTCTGTTGACCCCCAAGTTCTCTCCTGATGGCCCCTCTGTGACTTTGCCTGTCTTAGGTCGCTCCTTCCCTGAGGAATCTTACCTGTCTCTAGCTAGCCAGTCATCTTCCAGGGTGTTGTGAGGTTCAGTTCTGTCTCCTTGGTAGCCTATGCCCCCATGGCCTCCATGCCCAGCATCTGCCTGGGGATCCCCTCGCCTACTGGTGGGGACCAGGCACTGATCATATATCTCAGGAATTCAGGTTCCTTCTCCAGGGAGAGTCCAGCTCACACCATTGAGCAAGAGATAGATCCATTATACCAGCCCCTTCAAGGCTTCAATCTCAGCATGAATAGAAAGCTCAGGATACAGCTGAGGGCAATTGGATTGTGATAAGGGTCCCTCTTGGCAAAAAAGGTAAGAGGGACCAATATAGAATGCTCAAGTACCTTCCCAGTGCCTTAATTCCTTCTGAAAGGGATTAAATCCTTTCATGTCCTTTTTTAAATTGCTGCCAAATATTCAAAGAATTAGTTTGTAATTTTGTTTGGGATAATTGTACAATATGTTGTTGTGAAATATCAAGAATTATACTGACATTGTAGAATAATATCATGCAAGAATATTCTTTGCTCTAGGCCATGGCAATTCAATTTCAAACTGGCTGTCAATTTCTTTTTTTAACTTTATATAAACTTTTTCAGGGAGGCAAAAACACAGATTACTTACTTTAGCTCAAGAGGCCAGATATATTGACTTTCAATTACAATCCTTACGACATTTGAAAAAAAACTTCTTTTTATTTCCTTCCAAAATAATTTTCAGGCTACAGAGTTTCATTTAAAAATCTTTGTCACCTGAAACAATTTCTCTTAAGGTTATGGTGACCACAGTATGGATTAGACTTAATACTTTATTATAATATTTTTTAATTTTTATTTTTTACATGTGTCCTTATTCTTCCATTACCCTCTGCTCCCTCTCAGTCCCCCACTCCCTGTTGTCTGTGTCCAATGATTAAGGCTCATATACATGTACTCAAGGCCCTCTGTTGATCTCTCCCCCTTACTCCCACTAACCCCCACCTTTCCTGAGGTTTGATGTTTTGATCGATGTTTCTCAGTCTCTGGATCTGATCTTGTTCATCAGTCTATGTCATTCATTATATTCCACAGCTGAATGAGATCATGTGATATTTGTCTTTCTCTGACTGGCTTATATCACTAAGCATAATGCTTTCCATCTCCATCCATGTTGTTGCAAATGGTAGGAGCTCCTTTTTTATCACATCATAGTATTCCATTGTGTAGATGTACCACAGTTTTTTAATCCATTCATCTGCTGATGGGCATTTAGGCTATTTACAAATCTTAGCTATGGTGAATTGTGCTGCTATGAACATAAGGGTGCATATATCCTTTCTGACTGGTGTTTCTGGTTTCTTGGGATATATTCCTAGAAGTGGGATCACTGGGTCAAATGGGAGTTTCATTTTTAGTTTTTTGAGGAGACTCCATACTGTTCTCCACAGTGGGTGCACTAGTCTGCATTCCCACCAGCAGGTCAAAAAAGATCCTTTTTCTCTGCATCCTCGCCAACACTTGTCGTTTGTTGATTTGTTGATTTTGGCAATTTTGACAGGTACCACATTGTTGTTTTGATTTGCATTGCTCTGATGCTTAGTGACTTTGAGCAGGTTTTCATATGTCTCTTGGACTTCCTTCAATCTTTCAAGACGTGCCTATTTAGATCAGTTGCCCAGTTTTTGACTGGGTTGTTTATCTTCTTTTTTGTGAAGTTGTATGAGTTCTATGTAAATGTTGGAGATTAAACCATTATCATTGATATCATTGGCAAATATGTTCTCCCATGCAGTGGGCTTTCTTGTTTTGTTGATGGTTTCCTTTGCTGTGCAAAAGCTTTTTATTTTTATGTAGTCCCACTAGTTTATTTTTTCTTTAGTTTCCATTGCTCTAGGAGCAGTATCAGTGAAGAAGTTCCTTCAGCAGAAGTAGGAGATTTTGCTGCCTGTGGATTCCTCTATTTTTTTATGGTTTCCCATCTTATGTTTAAGTCCTTTATCCATTTGGAGTTTATTTTTGTGTATGGTGTAAGTTGGTGGTTTAATTTCATTTTTTTTGGCATATATCTATCCAGTTTTACAAACACCATTTGTTGAAGAGCCGATCTTGACTCCATTGTATGTGTATGCCTTCTTTGTCAAATATTAATTGGGCATAGTGGTTTGGGTAGATTTTTGAGTTCTCTATTCTATTTCATTGATCTATGTGTCTGTTCTTGTGCCAGTATCAGGAAATTTTGAGAAAGAGGTTTTGTAATACAGTGGCTCTTTGAGATATGAGTTTAATTCGTTCCATAACCTTGAGGCGTGGGAAACTATGAGACGCTCGAGTTGCGGTAAACTGGTGGGTCGTGTGCAGCCGGCCGATCCACACGATTACTCATATCTCAACTGTTGCTCATATTTCAAAACAAAAATCACTCACTTGATGGCTTGTATCTCAAAAATCTCGTATGTTAGGGCACTCGCATCTCGAGGTACCACTGTACAGTTTGAAATCTAGTATTGAGATCCCACCTACTTTGTTCTTCTTTCTCAGAATTGCTGCAGCTATTTGGGGTCTTTTTTTTTATCCCAGATGAATTTTTGGAAAGTTTGTTCTAGGCCTGTGAAGTATGCCGTTGGTATTTTAATTGGAATTGCATTGATTCATAGATTGCTTTGGGTAGAATGGCCATTTTGATGATATTGATTCTACCAATCCATGAACATGGTTAATTCTTTCATCTGTTTATGTCTTCCTCTATCTCTTTTTTCAGCGTCTTATAGTTTTCTGTATGTAGGACTTTACCTCCTTAGTTAAATTTATTCCTAGGCATCTTAATTTTTTTTGGTGTAATGGTAAATGGAATTGATGTTTTAGTCTCTCTTTCTATAAGTTCATTTTTGGTATATAGAAATGCCATTGATTTTTTGGTGTTAATTTTGTATCCTGCTACATTGATAAATTCATTTATCAAGCCTAGTAAATTTTTGATGAAGTCTTTAAGGTTTTCTATGTAAAGTATCATGTCATCTGCAAATAAGGACAATTTTACTTCTTCTTTTCCTATTTGTATGCCTTTTATTTCTTTTCCTTGTCTGATAGCAATGGCTAGTATTCTAGAACTATGTTGAATAAGAGTGGTGAAAGTGGGCATTCTGGTCTTGTTCCTGTTTTTATGGGAAGTGGTTTTAGTTTTTGCACTTTGAGTATGATGTTGGCTGTGGGTTTGTCATATATGGCTTTTATGATGTTGAGGTATGATCTTTCTATTCCCATCTTGCTGAGAGTTTTTTTTTTTATCAAGAAAGGGTGTTAGATTTTGTCAAATGCTTTTTCTGCATTAATTGATATGATTATGTGATTTTTATCTCTCAATTTTTGATGTGATGTATCACGTTTATTGATTTTCAAATATTGTACCATTCTTGCATCCCTGTGATAAACCATCTTGGTCATGGTGTATGATCTTTCAGATGTACTGCTAGATTTTATTTGCTAGAATTTTGTTGAGGATTTTGGCATCTATATTCATGAGGGATATTGGCCTGTAGTTCTCTTTCATTGTGTTATCTTACCTGGTTTTGGTATTAGGGTGACACTGGCTTCATAGAAGAAGTTTGAAAGTGTTCCTTCCTCTTGAATTTTCTGGATAAGTTTAAGGAGGATAGATTTTAGTTCTTCCATGAATGTTTGGTAAAATTCCCCTTTGTAGCTGTCTGGCCCTTGGCTTTTGTTTGCTGGAAACTTTTTGATGACTGCTTCAATTTCTTTTATAGTTATCAGTGTATTGAGATTTTTAGAATTTTCCTGAGTGAGTTTTGGAAGGTTTTGTTTTTCTAGGAATGTGTCCATTTCCTCTCGGTTATGCAATTTGTTAAAATAGAGTTCTTCATGATTTTTTTAAACAATCCTTTGTATTTCTGTGGGGTCTGTAGTTATTTTGCCTCTCTCATTTATGATTTTGTTTCTTTGAATCCTCTCTCTTTGCTTCTTGGTGAACCTGGCTAGAGGTTCATCCATCTTGTTTATTCTTTTGAAGAACCAGCTCTTGGTTTTGTTGAAATTTTATATTGTTTTTTTTTTGTGTGTGTTTTTTTTTGGTATCTATGTCATTCATTTTTGCTCTGGTCTTTATTATTTCCTTCCTTCTGCTCACAGTGAAATTTTCTTATTGCTCTCTTTCTAATTCTTTGAGTTGTTGAATTAGGTGATTCATTACCATTTTTTTCTGTTTTTTTGAGGTAGGCCTGTAGAGCTATACACTTCCATCTCAACACTGCTTTCCTTGTGTCCCATAGCATTTGCATTGTTCTGTTTTTATTGTCATTGGTCTCCAGGATATTTTTAATTTTTCTTTGATCTCATTTATAACCCAATCATTGTTTAGTAACAGGCTATTCAACTTCCAAGTGTTTGAATTTTTTGGAATGTTTTTATTGTAGTTTATTTCTAATCTTATGCCATTGCGGTCTGAGAAAATGCTTGATATGATTTCAATAATTTGGAATTTGGAAAGATTTTGCTTGTGATCCAATATGTGGTCTCTTTTGGAAAATGTCTTGTGTGCACTTGAGAAGAATGTATATTCCGTGGCTTTGGGGTGATATGCTCTGAAGATGTCAATTAGGTCCTCTGATTTAGTGAGTTATTTAGAATTGCTGTTTCTTTTCTGATTTTTTGTCTAGAGGATTTATCCAGTGATGTCAGTGGTGTATTAATGTCTCCTACTCTGATTGTATTGTTTTTTATCTCTCCCTTGATATCTCCCAGGAGGTTTATTTGTTTGTTTTTTTTTTAATGTATTTATGTGCTCCTATATTGGGTGCATATATTTTTACCAGAGTTATATCTTCTTGTTGAATTGCTCCTTTTAGTATTATGTAGTGGCCTTCCTTATCTCTTATTAAGGCCTTTACTTTGTCACCTATTTTATCAGATATAAGTATCACCACCCCAGCTTTTTTTTCATTTCTATTTGCCTGAAAAATGTTTTTCCATCTCTTCACTCTCAGTCTGTGTATGTTCTTTGCTCTGAGGTGGGTCTCTTGTAGAGAGCAAATATATGGGTTATGTTTCCTTATCCATCAGCTACCCTATGGCTTTTGATTGGTACATTTAACTCATTTACATTTAATGTTATTTTTGACAAGTTCATGTTTGTTGTCATATTTTTCCTTAGTGTTTGTGTTTCTTCTTGCCTTTCTCTTTCTTCTTTTTACAGCAATCCCTTTATCATTTCTTGCATTGTTTGCTTGGTCATGATAAACTCTCTTAGCCCATTTTTGTCTGTGAAGCTCCTGATTACACCTTGAATTTTGAATGATAGCCTTTTTGGGTATAGTATTCTTGGGTTCAGACTCTTGCTTTGCATCACTTTATATATTTCATTCCATTCTCTTTTGGGCTGGTGTTTTTCTGTTGTGAAATCAGTTGATATTCTAATAGAAGATCTTTTGTAGGTAAATTTCTGCCTATATCTGACAGCCTTTGAGATTCTTACTTTGTTGTTAGTGTTTGGCAATTTAATTATGATGTGTCTTGGTGTCCATCTTTTGTAGTTCAACTTTGTTTGGGACTCTGTGTACTTCTTGGACTTGCTTAGTTTTTTTCTAGCCAATATTAGGTAAATTTTCTGTCATTATTTCTTCAGATAGGTTTTCTATTCCTTGCTGCTCTTCCTCTTCTTCTGGAATCCTTATTAAGAGAATGTTGTTTTGTTTTGTGTTGTCCCAAAGCTCTCTTAGGCTCTCTTCTTGTTTTTTAAGTCTTCTTTCCAGTTGCTGCTGTATTTGTGTGTTTTTTCCCCTACCTTGTCTTCTAATTTGCTGATGTGGTCCTTAGCCTCTTCTAGTCTACTGTTTAGGCCTTCCATTGTGTTCATTATTGCAGCTATGTCATTCTTCATCTCCTTTTGGCTTCTTTTCATGTTGGTCACATTCTCATTCAGCTCCTCACAGTTCTCATTGAGTTGTGTGTATTTGTCATCCCTCTGTTTAAACATTCTTAAAACCATTACTCTGATAAGCTGCTGGCTTCAATTTCATTTAACACCCTTTCTGGTGATTCCACTTTTTCTTTCCTTTGGGGATTGCTTTTTTGTCTTCGCATGCTTTCCTGTATGTTTTTATTGTAGATCCAATTGCTTTTCTACCCAGGATTTTTTGGGAATGGTGCTACTGGTGTATTTTCTCATTTCTCCTGTGCTTGTTAATCTATTGTAGTTGTGCACTTGAGCTATTTGGGTTCTCTTGATGTAGATCTGCGAGCTTGAGCAGCACAACTATGGTGTCTAGAAGTCGGTAGCTGTGGAGGAGAGTGTCCCTATTTTTGCTATTTTGCGCCCTTAATTGAGGTCACAAGTGTCCAGCGGGGACTCACGGTGGCACCAAGGACCCCTCTGTTGGAATGATGTGGTTCAGGGAGCCTAGACTCTGGAGAGTTATGACTGTGGTGCCCAGAGTTACAAAATCACCACCATGGGAGCTCCCAGTGGCTCCCTGGCACTGCCTAGGGAGTGGATCACCAGAAATGCACTGATTTGGGTGTATTGTAAATGCACTGATGTGAGTGGGCAGTAAACGTGCCAATGTGGGTGCGCTGTAAATGTGCCAACATGGGCATACCGCATACATGCTTACATGGGCGGGCCGTAAATGCGCTGATGTGGGCGTGGTGTAAATGCTCTGTTGTGGGTGTGCTGCAACCACCCTGATATGGACCAGAGCTCTGTCTCTGGAAAGGGGAAGGTTGCACTCACTGCTTTGGAGGTCGAGATTCCAGGATCCATGGGTCTTCAGCTATGGCAGCAGGACTCTGGCTGGAGAGGCTCTTGGGTCACAGTGCAGCTCCAAGGCCTGTCTGGTTGGTGTTGATGAGCTCCCAAAGAAAGGCCATTTTCCCCTTCAAGATGGCATGGGCTCTGTGCCTGAGTCCAGCAGTCTGGGGAGTGCCTGCAGAAGTGTCAGTCTCTCCTTGTCCAAGAAAGCCTGGACTCCTAGCCTCTGTTGCTCCTGGGAGATTCAACTGTCCCTTACTCACTCACACACACACCACACACATCCACACACTCTCTTTTCATCCCCTCACTCTTTTCCTCTCCCTCACTTCCATCCTGCCAGCTGCCATCTTTGAAAGATTTGTTCTTATTTGAAGATGAATGGTGAAGTAGTCAAAACTCCTATAAATAAATGAAATGTGGGATCAGCCATTTGCACTTCAAGGAAAACAGAGCCTAGGACATGTTTGGACCAGAGAGATGTATGTTATCCCAAAGAGAAGGTTCTGAGAGTTTGAAGTGGAAGGCTGAAAAAAAAAAAGGATGAATGATGACAACAGCATCATGTCTGTGAGTTGCCAGAGTCTTGAACAGTATGAATGGCATTGAATCACATGGTGATATTGAGTTTCAAGGTTAGACTCTTCCTGTCTTATCCAACTCCCATTTTCTTTTGGCTGTTACATGGTTGTTGAGTACATATAGAAGGGGCGTGGTGTGCAAACATTTAGATGGCATAAAATTGACGTGATTGCATGAAGGCGTGGTCAAACAGGGAAGTTACTTCTGGGTATACAAGGCTTCCCCAGCCTCTGAGAATTTGGCAAGCCAGTACAGAGTGACTTCTTGCCTAAAACCAGCCTGACATGTCTCTGTGAGTTCTGCAGGGAGGATGGGCTTGCCTGGAGAGGTGCCCTAGTCATTATCCCAGAGTTGACCCCATCATTAGAATGTTTCAGCAAACAAAAGTAAAACAGCAGAACACCTGGAACCAAAGACTCACCAGGGAATTTCTGAAAAGGAGAGAGCGTGGTTGTCTCAAAATCTTTCGTTTGGATGTGAATGCTACTCTAGTCTTGCCTTTTGTAGCTAAGCCAGCAGTAAAAGTAAGTTTTAAAGTGAACAGAGGAGGTTATATTTGCTTGGAGTTGCCACAGTTGGAGTAAGGATTCAGTGTGAATATCAGAAAAGTGAAATTGGGTTCAGACCTATTAAATATTTATGAATTACCTATAATACACTGGACTTGCCCTGGGAAGTCCGACCCCTGTTTCATCTTCACTAAGAGTCACCTCCTTAACTTCAAGTAACTAATATCATCATTATTTTTTTTCTGAGAAACTTACTTTCTTACAGTCATATTTACTATTCACTCATCATTATTTTGGGCAAAGGAAAGAGAAAATAAATTCTCTAACACTCTCTCCTATCTCACTTAATATATTTTACCATAGAATATGAATAAATTTGTAAAAAATGAAGATAAAGAAGGACTTGGAAAATAATCATGTATTGCAATATGGCTTATACACCTAGAATCATATCTTGCAAATGCCATTAATCACACTACATTTTAAAATAGTATAAAAGTTAATTTTTACTATAAAAAAACAGTGCACAGTGCTCAGCTGTGTGTGTGTGCCTCTTTGTCAACACATTTGAGTATTATTCTGGGGAAAATATCAAGTGATGCTTTTGCTAGGATATAGAATCTGTATAGTTTACATTTTACTAGACATTCAAGATGCACTCCTGTCTCATCAGCAATCTGGAAGACTGGGCTTATCCCAGTCACACCAAAACTTGGCATTTCAAGCCTTATTGTCTTTTGCCAACCAGTGGGGTGTTATTATGGGATGGGTAAAAGAATAGTGATTAAAGTGATTTAGCCTCAAACACAATGTTTGAACTTTTACAAGCAGAATGGGTTCATGCATTATGCATTAAATGTAAATTTCTTTTTAAAACATACACTTAAAAATGCATCCATGTAATTGATGTTCAGTGTTGATCCTCGTGGACATGACCATATGAGTTATCAGCACTAATATGGGGATGGAGAAGCCAAGGTTAAATCAAGGTTAGGAACGAGAGTCTTTAGGGTAGTGGTGAAACCTGGTGCATAGATTGAAACTGGAGTCCAGTCTTGCTGAGCTGTACTGCAAAGTCAGCAAAAGAAAACATGCCAAATTAGAGAAGCCAAGTGAGGAAATATGAAGCTGAAAGCAAATCACCAGCCTATCAGCCCTGGAGTTTGATGAGGAAGAATGATAGAAACCAGAGGTTTCAGACAAATTCCTTGGATGGAGCTCCCCTGATGCAGCCAGGAGAGGAGAGCAGAAGCAGAAATATCTTCTAAGCCTCAAGTCTCTCTCCTGGTGGATGGCCTCACTGGCCTTAAAAACACAGTGTCTGCATTGAGCAAACAATAGTCTTCATTTTTCATAATGTCTCCTCTTATCCCCTATATAGATCTGAAACTAATTTGTAGTCACACATTTGTGATTTCTCTTCCTAGCCTCATGTGAGTAGTCTAGAGGCTGGCAAACTTTTCTCTAAAGAGCCAGCTAGTCAGTGTTTTAGACTTTGAGCCAGATAATACAATATGAATGAATACATATTGAATACAAAGCTATATTTCAATAAAGCTTTATTTAAAACAGCAGACAATGGGACAGATTCAAACCATGGCTAGTGGTTTTCTGACCCTGATCTAGTTTGCTAAATGGAATAATAATAGGACCAAACTCCTCTGTGGATTTCAGGGCTGAGTGAGAAAATGCAGGTAAAGGATTTATTTCAGGGCTTAGATTGTAGCTGTGATTTTTCTGTTTTCTTAATTTAAATGTCTAATAAATATCAATTAATTTTGTTATCTCACTATAATTATTCTTAATAAGCCTGTGTAATATATCTGCTCCTGAAAATGTTGGTTGGGTTAGGTTCCTTGTCATACATTCTAACTGTGTAGGCTACTCATTCTTATGGAATTCTAAGTACGCACTTAGAATTCCCCCCTAAGGTGCCCAAGTGATTTTAATAAAGGCTGGACATATTCCTTAAAGCAGACCAATAATTTCTTTTGTAAAAAAATACAAAAGCACTGAGTTTGCTCATTGTTCTTGGTTGAGGACATCCTCTGGCATTTGACCTTTAGACAGGCCAGAGCAGCAAAGGGATTTCAAGTTCACATGGGAAGCTCTGTGATCTCCTGGGAACATAATAAAGACATTGTCTGCCCAGAACCTCTGAGCTTAGGGCATCCTAGAACTGATTAAAAGCTATTTCACTGAGTGTTGCTCTTCAAAGTAAATGAACATTTTGATGCGCAAGGCTATTGGAACAGAACTTCGTATTTTGTAAGTTGTAGCTTGATTTGCAGTTCTGATAAACCTGATGAAGTGTGTTTGAATATTAGCAGAGACTTATCAGGCATTCCATCTTGTTTGTACAGTCTTCTCCAAACTGCAGGGATTATCCTCTTGTTAATACCACTATTTGCTGTTTGGGCTAAGTCATGGCACGAACGCATTGTAATTAGGATAAAACCAGAAACAAATGAACAGATTAGCTCATTGTCTCAAGAAAATTTGCTCCAGAGTTACTTTACACCACGTCAAGATGCAGAGGAGTGGCTGAGGGCTGGGTGCCATGCTTATATCTAATTATGTTGACAATTTATTATGACAAATATATATTTGTACTATTTGCTATCTTCCAAGAATGAGGTAGAATGCCATGCCACTGGCACTGAAGGAGGGGGTTTAGAATCAGAAAAAAAGAAGATAAACCTTCTCTTTGAAGAAAAATGTCAAAATATTTTTAATTCCAAAGTGAAAGATTGGAAAATTTCCCCAGTTTTAGTTTTTCTCTGGAAGAAAAGATTCAGTGTCTAATTAATCTAATTAGGGTGGTGGTAAGAACTCAGGCTTTGGAAACCCCATTGAAGGGGTTCAGGGCATGGGCACAGCAGGTGCCACTCAGGTGTTCTCGTTATTTAGAGCTGAAGACACTGGAGGCCAAGCCTTCAGGAGGAGCCTGTTTACTGCCTCTGACCACCTGAAAGGATTTAGATAGAGAAGAGAGCTGTTACCAAAAACAACTTTTTTAAAAATATATACTTTATTGATTTTTTTACAGAGAGGAAGGAAGAGAGATAGAGAGTTAGAAACATCAGTCAGCTGCCTCCTGCACGCTTTCTACTGGGGATGTGCCCACAACCAAGGCACACACCCCTGACCGGAATCGAACCCAGGACCCTTTAGTCCACAGTCTGAAGCTCTATCCACTGAGCCAAACTGGTTTTGGCAACTTTTTTTTTAACCTGAAAGACTTACCTGTGTGCAGGGTAAACATATTTGCTTACCAAGCACCTGCTGCTCTCATCTTTCTGAGAACTTTCTCATCTCTCAGACTCCAGGCCCTCACTGCCTCCTCCTTAGCTCAGGACCTCATGTAAGTCTCTATCACCTGACTGCTGTGATGTCTCTCATGTCTTTGTGGGGCTTCTGTGCACATGAAATTAAATTTGATTTTCTTCTGTTAGTCTGTCTTTATGTCACTTGAACATAAAGAACCTTAGAAGGAAGGAAAGGGAACTTTACCCTTCCCAATGCCATCTTTATAAGTACAGACTGACAATGAGCTACCATGATCTGGCATTGTGGAGGCTGTATGGATGGAGAGCTGTGGGATGGGACCTTAGGACCTTGGCCTCAAATATATGAGTGACTGGGGTAAACCACTTGTCTGGGTTTTCCCATATCTCTCCTAGTATTAGCACTGAAAATACCATGTCCTGAGAACCACCTCAGTTCCAGGCAAGCCAGGACAGCCACTAAAATGAGGCCAGAAACACACAGTATTGTTCAAAGGATGAAGAACAATCGTGGCTCGATGAGGGTCTAGCTTGGTTAGGTTGGTAAAATTATTTAACCTCTTTAAATTTCTCTATAAAATAGCACATTAAAAGCACTTTGGCCCTGGCTGCATAGCTCAGTTGGGTGGAGTGTCATCCTGATACACTAAGGTTGTGGGTTCAATCTCAAGTTAGGTCACATATAAGAAGCAACTAATGAATGCATAAATAAGTGGAATAACAAATCGATGTTTCTCTCAAATCAATTAATAAAAATAATATTAAAGAATTCTGCTTTAAAAAATCTACTTTGTACTCTAATTGTACAATAGGGTATGACATAGGCAATCAGGAGTATATGATATACAGCTGGTGAAAATAACCTGTAATTGTTTTATGTCAATAAAAGATAAAAAAACACACAACCATATTGTGAGCCTGAAGGAAGGCAATTAGACTGAGCTAGGAAAGATGTGTGAATACTTGTGCATATATATATATATATATATATATATATATATATATGTTAATGAATTCTTACTTTGAACATTATAGTCTCCTGAGGAAGACATATAGTATCAAAAAAGTAACACAGGTAGATGGAAAATTGCAACAATGACAAGGCAGCAGAGGGGAATGGAATGATTCTATGGGAGCATTTAGTGGGGAAATTTGACCTGCTCAGGAAGTCAGGAATGGTTTTTCTAAGGAACTGAGGAGTCAGCTGGGCCAAAGGAGAAAGAAAGAACCTCTCAGCAGGGAACAACATATTTGTGATGGTCAGGAGCTGAGGAGAGAGAAGAAATAACAAGAATGTCAGAGATATCAAGAGAGCAAAGCCAATGAAAGGTGCACAGGGAGGGAGTCAGGGCTAGACCATGTAGATCTTACAGACCCTGGGTAGGAAGAATTTGTACTCACTATAAAAGAGCAGTTGGAGGGCATTTCAACAAAGCAAGGTAAAAAGCAAACAAATGAACAACTTGAATCTAATCAAGACTCTAGATTGGATGGCCAGCTTCAGGGAGTAAGAGTAAATGTTACCAAAAGGGACAACCCACCAAATCCAGAATGTGGGACATTCTGTAGGACAATGACCTGGTCTGGCTATTTACCAAATCAACAACTCAAACAAAAAGTAGTGGGGAAAATTGATATAGAACATCATAACAACTAATTGTAATGCATGGACTCTATTCCCCCAATAAACTGTAGAAAAACATCTTTGTTTTCTACATCAAGGGGAAATATGAATATGGACTCATTGATGATAGTAAGAAATTGTTAATGCTGATAGGTATGAAAATGACACTGTGGTTATATTTTTATATTCTCTTATTAGAGATTCATGCTGAAGTATTATGAGAGATTACATGACACTCGGGATTTGCTTTAAAATTCTCTGGCCAAAAAAAATGTGTGGAGGATTGAGGATATAGACAATATAAACTCAGTAAGTGCTTATATTTTTGAAGCTGGGTAGTAGATTTATAGCAGTTCACTATACAAGGTATGGCAAAGGTAACTTTGCAGTTGTGAGTATGTGAAACAGAGAGTTTATTCTTGTATTATTATTTATTAATTATTGCATTATTTCTTCATGAACAACTGTGAACCTACTTCCTCTACTTTGTACTTCTTTGCATATCATCTGAGTAAAAAGTTAGGGTTAGAGGTGGTGATGGAGAGATAGTAACATGATCATATCTGCATTTTAAAATATTTCCCTGACCCAGTTTTTAAATAATATGTGTGTTGAAAAGTACAGAGTTGACTGAATAACAAGAGGGCTCATTCTGGGTTAGACTAGCTGAACAGAGATGGAAACTTTTATTTAATTACAATGCAGGGAGAAAGGTGTAGAGAATACGGACCAAGTCTGATTAACTGGTTGCTTATCCAGAGAGCTATTGGCATCCAGTCATCTCTTCCTATTTCTTCTGGAAGCAACAGCTCAGTTTTGCTTCAGGGGTCCTCCCTTCTCCCCTAATTCCACGCCCCACAAGTCAGTGTGTGATTCCACCCCAGAGCTCCAGAGAAGGATATATGACTCAGATTTGGCCAATCAGAATGCAACATTGCTTTGATTAGCACAGAGATTGGTTCATGGAAGGCAGTTTGCTTTCTTTGAACCAATGAGATTAAGACCTGAGACTTTGGCTGGGTCATTTTCCCCTGGGCTTCCTCAGTTTTGAGGCTATGTATCTAGTGCCATTGGCAGGCACTTTCCACCATGGGCAAGCAGAGTGCCTATCCAAAAAAAAGTGACCATAGAGAAAAGCAGAGTTGGGGTTTGTAGAGAGCAATAAGTAAAACCCCTGATGATATTATTTCAGACTCCAGGCCTACAGTGAATTACTTAAATGTTTGTGGGTCTATGAATCAATAAATCTCTCTCTTTCCTTTGCCATTTTGGACATGTTTCTTTCACTGCAGTAATGCAAAATTCTAGAAAGTTCTGTAGCTTTGACACATTCACAGCTTTGGGTACCCCTCCCCATATGTTTTGTTTTAAAAGTTTCTCAAGTTCTGCCTATATGCTATTCAAAATATTCAAGAAGAAGGAACACTTCCAAACACCTTCTATGAAGCCAGCATCACCCTAATACCAAAACCAGATAAAGACAACACAATGAAAGAGAATTATAGGCCAATATCTCTCATGAACATAGATGCCAAAATCTTCAACAAAATTCTAACAAATCGGATCCATCAGTACATCAAAAAGATCATACACCATGACCAAGTAGGATTCATCCCAGGAATGCAAGGATGATACAATATGTGCAAATCAATAATCATGATACATCACATAAACAAATTGAGAGATAAAAATCACATAGTCATATCAATTAATGCAGAAAAAGCACTTGACAAAATCCAACACCCTTTCTTGATAAAAACTCTCAGCAAAGTGGGAATAGAAGGATCATACCTCAACATCATAAAAGCCATATATGATAAACCCACAGCTAACATCATACTCATTGGGCAAAAACTAAAACCATTTCCCCTAAGAACAGGAATAAGACAGGGATACCCACTCTCACCTCTCCTGTTCGACATAGTACTGGAAGTATTAGCCATTGCAATTAGACAAGAAGAAGAAATAAAAGGCATCCAAATTGGAAAAGAAGAAGTAAAGCTGTCCTTATTTGCAGATGACATGATACTGTACATAAAAAACCCGAAGGACTCCATCCAAAAACTAATTGACATAATAAATTAATTCAACAATGTAGCAGGATACAAAATTAATGGCAAGAAATCTATGGCATTTCTATACACTAATAGTGAACTTACAGAAAGAGAAAATAAAAAAGCAATCCGATTTACCATCGCACCAAAAAAATTAAGATACCTAGGAATAAACCTAACTAAGGAGGTAAAAGACCTATATGTAGAAAACTATAGGACACTGAAAAAAGAGATAGAGGAAGATGTAAACAGATGGAAGAGCATACCATGCTCATGGATTGGGAGAATCAACATCATTAAAATGTCCATACTACCCAAAGCAATCTATAGATTCAGTGCACTACCCATTAAAATACCAACGACATATTTCACAGACCTAGAAAGAATTCTTCAAAGATTCATCTGGAACAAAAAAAGACTGAAAATAGCCACAGCAATCCTGAGAAAGAAAAATAAAAAGTAGGTGGGATCTCAGTACCACCAGTAATTTCAAGCTATATTACAAAGCAACTATTCTCAAAACAGCCTGGTACTGGCACAAGAACAGACATGTAGACCAATGGAATAGAATAGAGAATCCAGATATTCACCCAAACCACTATGCTCAATATTTGACAAAGGAGGCATGAACATACAATGGAGCCAAGACAGCCTCTTCAATAAATGGTGTTGGGAAAATTGGACAGATACATGCAAAAAAGTGAAATTGGACCACCAACTTATACCAAATACAGAAATAAACTCAAAATGGATACAGGTCTTAAACATTAGATGGGAAACCATAAAAATACTAGAGGAATCCACAGGCAGCACAATGTCAGACATATGCCAAAAGAACTTCTTCACTGATACTGCTCCAAGGGCAATGGAAGCTAAAGAAAAATTAAACAAATGGGACTACATCAAAATAAAAAGCTTTTGCACAGCAAAAGAAACCATCAACAAAACAACAAGAAAGATTACTGTATGGGAGAACATATTTGCAAATGTTAACACTGATAAAGGTTTAAGGTCCAAAATATACAGCCAACTTATACAAATTAATAAAAGGAAGATGAACGATCCAATAAAAAAAATGGGCAACGGACCTAAATAGAATCTTTTCAAAAGACGACAGAATGAAGGCCAAGAGACACATGAAAACATGTTCAAAGTCACTAATTTTCTGAGAGATACAAATCAAAACAACAATGCAATACCATCTCACACCTGTCAGAATGGCAATCATCAACAAATCAACAAACGACAAGTGTTGGTGAGATGCGGAGAAAAAGGAACCCTTGTGCACTGTTGGTGGAAATGTAGACTGGTGCAGCCACTGTGGAAAACAGTATGGAGTTTCCTCAAAAAACTAAAAATGGATCTCCCATTTGACCCTGTAATCCCACTCTTAGGAATTTATCCTAAGAAATTACAAACACCAATCAGAAAGGATTTATGCACCCATATGTTCATAGCAGCACAATTTACAATAGCTACAATTTGGAAACAGCCTAGGTGCCCATCAGCAGATGAGTGGATCAGAAAGCTGTGGTACATCTACACAATGGAATTCTATGCTGCCTTTAAAAAGAAGGAATTCTTACCATTTGCAGCAATCTGGATGGAACTGGAGAGCCTTATGCTAAGTGAAATAAGCCAGTCAATGAGGGAGAAACACCACATGATCTCACTCATTTGTGGATAATAAAGTACATTATAAACTGATGAACAAAACAATAGATATAGAAGCAGTAGAGCATCAAACAGACTGTGAAATTGCAACAGGAAGGTTAAGGAGAGGTGGGGTAGATAAGAGATCAACCAAAGGACTTGTATGCATGCATATAAGCATAACCAATGAACACAGACACTGGAGGGTTGGGTATGCCTGGGAGGGGGGGCGCAATAAGGAGATATGTATACATGTAACACAATAAAAAAAAAACTATAAAAAATAAGTTCTGCCTATAGCTCAATTTCTACTGGATGACCAGCCAGTGTTCCCCTTTTCTTCACTACAAATCTTTCATGATCTCAAATTTCTATGTTCACAAATTGCTTCTTAATGGCAACCCAAGTATTCTATTGAAATCATTGTATTCAGTAATTAGTAATCTGCAAGGTGATTTTAGTGAATTTAAAATTTAAAATACATCATGCAAAACAAGTTTGGATCAGAGTGGAGCTACCAACAAAAGGAATGAATCAGAGTGTGAGAGAAGCTGCACAGAGTCCTGAAAATAAAAATGTACAGATTTCTCAGGGAATAATCATTGTCTCGATTTTTACTTGTAATTGTAATTTAATTATGAACCTACTTTGCAACATTTTAAAGGAACATAGTTAGCATTTGAGTACTTTCCATATAATTACCTATTATTGAACCTGCTCATTACAGAACACACTTGGTGCATAAATTACTGTGTTTTGCATAAAAATATTTTTCACTCCAGGATGACTTGAAATAAAATCAAATTATTTGAATGGTACTTAGCAGATCCCCAATACTACATAGCTTCTTTGGACCTGACTATCTTTAAGATTAGAGTAGAGATGGACTCTGGCTTGGATTGCTAATGTTGGTGAAGATTATTTCTGGAAACCCAGACAAGTTTTTTTTCTTGATGATAATTCATTAGTTTTCTCATTGTTCCTCTTGAAGCATTCCTAGAGAATATCTGAAACTCTTCAGCACCATAGGAGAGAGTTGGTTAATATTTTACTTCAGACATGGTTTTAGAGTTTTAATTTGCTTATACCATGAAGGGACTCAGCTGACTCAATCACATTCAGTGGACAAACACCAATAAGAACCAAAGGGAAGTGAAAGCAATCCAAATGTCCATCAACTGATGAATGGATAAGCAAACACAGTCCATCCATGGAGAGAAATATTTTCAGTCATGCAAAGAAATAACGTTATAACATGGTCCAACCTTGAAAATGTTATGCTGAGTGAAGGAAGCCAGACACAAAAGACCATTTGTGTAAAATATAATTCCATGTATATAAAATGGTCAGAATTGGAAAATCTATAAAGACATAGAATAGATTAGTTGGTTGCAGGGAGAGAACCCCAGGGAATGAATGCTAATGGCTATGAGGTTTCTTTGTGGGATGGTGAAAAGATTCTGGAATTAGGTATTGATGATGGATGCAGAGCCTTGTGGACCCACCAAAAACTGCTGGATTTTAGAAGGATGAATTGTATATGTGAATTACATCTCAATAAAGCTATTATTTATAAAACAAAACTGTCTCCAGATGTTGTCAAATATCCTGAGAGCAGGGGTGGGAGGGAGAAGGTGGTGGAGACAGTCCTGATTGAGGACTTCTGAGCTAGAGGAAACTAAACAGAATGCATAGGTATAAAAGGTGCAATGACAGGAGTAGTCATCTAACCCTGTTTTCAAAAATAAACAAATATTATCTTTGTAATCAAGTTTGGTTATTTAAAATGTCTTAGCATCATTATCCAAAAGGTAATTAAGAGCTTCCTTCCTCTCATCTGCCCAATCCCTGTTTCCCTTTCTCTTGCAATTAGCAAGTTTATGGCCAAGTTTTGTGTAGATGGATGTTTAGAAGAATCATTATCTATTGGTGATAAGAGAACAAGGCTGAGATTCTTGCTCTCTCTTCCCATTATTCTAAGAAGGAGAAAAGTTTTAGGAGAAGATGAATGAAAATTATTCAGTAACTCTAAATTTATTAATCCCCAGATCTCCTGTCCTGGTAAGTCAAAGTACTCACAACTCTAGATAATGAGATAATTAAAAACTGGTAAATATATATGTGAGGTGCCTTCTGCCATTAAGCCCAGAGAATGTACCTGATTATGAAACAATGACTCTTATTTTGAAATGTCATATCAATTATAAGAGACACTTTTATAGATCTCCATGAGCAGTATTTATATAAAACTATATTTTATATACTATGTAAAGTATTGAAGTATAGATTTAATCAAAACTCTAAATAAGACTAAAGATATGCTGTAAGTGTGCAGTATGCAAGCATAAAAATATTTAGCCAAATTATAAATCAATTTCACTCTGAATTACATTGGCTTCTCTATTACTTGCATACTAGAGTTCTGGTGCATGAAATTTGTGCATGGGCAGGGGGGTTCCCTTAGCCCAGTCTGCACCCTCTCCAATTAGAGACCCCTTGAGGGATGTCCAACTGCTGGTTTAAACCAGCAGCCGTACATCCCTCTTGCAATCTGGGGCCACTGGCTCCTAACCGTTCACCTGCCTGCCTGCTTGCTCCTAACTGCCTCTGTCTGCCTAATCACCCCTAACTGCCTTCCCCTGCTGGCCTGTTCTTGCCTCCAAATGCTCTCCCCTGCTGGCTTAATTTCACCCTAGCTACCTCTGTCTGCCTGATCACCCCAACTTCCCTCTCCTATCAGTCTGATCTGATCCCCAATGGCCCTCCTCTGCTGGACTGATCTCACTCCCAATTGCTCTACCCTGCTGACCTGATCTCACCCCCAACTGCCCTCCCTTGCCAGCTTGGTTACCCCAACTGCTCTCCCATGCCAGCCTGATTGCCCCTAATGGCCTCTGCCTCAGCTTCCACTACCATGGCTTTATCTGGAAGGAAGTTGGATGTCTGGAAGATGGCCAGTTGACTTATCTAATTAGAATATTACTCTTTTAGAGTATAGATAGATTATATAGAATAGGATTGCTTAAATGGGGGTAGGGAGGGGCCTTTTTCAGCAGGAGGAGATGCTCTTGGCAGACAAAAATACATAATCCCTATATCTGTACTGATAGTCAGGCATATGCACTATACTGCCAAACCAGTCATTAAAAAATTGAACCACTATTTTACATCTTACACCAAAGACCTGTTGCTCTTAAAACTCTCCTCAGCCCCCACCTTAGATTCTGCCTTCACAGTTCACCCAGATTAGGTCTGATTGGTCAGTTTCTATTCCAGTCAGTGTCAAAAGCTCCACCCTCTAAGCAGCCATTGGCTCCTCACACTTCACCCAGATTTTGTTCTGATTGGTTGGTTTCTGTGCCAGTCAACATCTTTGGTTCTATCTTCAGGCCTGATCAGAGAAGCAGGACTGATCAACAGCTACTCCAGGCTGCTGGTGAATGGGCTGAACTGCTGATCTCTTGTAGAAACAGAGACATGGCTGCTGATGAGGCCTGGAGAGAGAGAGAAACAAGGTCTGATCTGTTGCTGCAGACCCTGCTTCTCTCTCTCTCCAGGCCTTGCCAGCAGCCCCACCTCTCTCTCTCCCTGAGAGGTCAGTAGTTCAGCCCACTCTCCAGTCCCCACCCACCAGAGCCTGCTGGGCATGCAGCCTGGTGCTTGGTCGAGCCTTTGGTCATTTTGGATGTTATGGACTCTAAGTTTTTATGTATTAGGATCCTTCAGTACCCCCACCTCCTCTTTTCTCTTTCAACTTAATATTCTTTCATTGGAAAGAAGACATGAAAAAAGAATCACAGTGGTTTTATGTTTCTGTGTTTCTTGGGAAAAGAGTGTAAATTGAAAGTGTATTTCTGTCCACATTCTGAATGTGACTTTCAATTGCTCCTTTTGCCCTGGAGGCCATACAGGTCCCTGTACAAACTCTGATTTTGGTTTTGACCTGGGACTTGGGTTCAAATTTTGCTTCTGACTCAGCTGTGTGCCCTGGACAAGTAACTTACTTTCTCTGAGACTTTGTTTCCTCATTTGTAAAATGGGATTGATGGTGCCCAACTCTTGAGGAGTGATCAGGATGATAGGAGAGGATGCTGGGAAGTTACTTCTCCCATGGCACTGTGATACTCATCTCGCCTCTTCACCTGTCTTTGTGTAGTTGTGGTACCGACCTTCTCTTGAAATTATGGCCGGATGGAACAGATTGCATGAGAGGGACATCAAATGAGCAGTGTCATCACTGTGTCCCAATGAATGAACTGAGACACAGTTGTTTCAGAGTCAGAAGGAGCTTGTTTAAATTTTTTTAAAATTGATTTGAGAGAGAGAGGAAGGGAGAGGGTGAGAGATAGCAACATCGATTGACTGCCTCCTGCACATCCCCTACTGGAGATTGAGCTCCTAACTCAGGCATGTGTCCTGACTAGGAATCGAACTAGAGACCTCTTGGTGAATGGGCTGATGGCCAACCACTGAGACACCAGTCAGGTGGAAGAAGTTTCCTGGAGAATGATTCATTGCTATGTCTTCTTCAAATAAGAATGTTTAAAAAATCCCAATTTCTAGGGCTCTTCTTTTGTAAGATGCTTTCACCCTGACTTACCAAATCAGGCTATCCCAGTAGGCAGAGGTCAAATGAACCATGAAGGGGGAAGGAAGACCAGAAATACTGCGGTTGAGTGACCAACTTGTCCTGGTTTCCTGGGACTGTCCTGGTTTTGGCTCTGAATATCCTCAACTCTTAGAGATCCCAAGGTCCTGGGTAAATCGGAATGGTTGGTAATCCTACACTATAGTCAACAATTTTAGTTATGGGGGAGGTAGTAAGAGACAGGAAGGTTGGTGGTTCATAGGGCTGGAAGTAGGAATGGGAAGTTTCTTTTTAGGGTGGAAATGAAAATGTTCTAAAATTAGGTGATGATGATGGCTGACAACTCCATAAATATAATAAAATTCATTGACTTGTACTCTTAAAACAGGTGAATGTTATGATATATCTCTATAAAGAGGTTTAAAATTGATTATAAAATTTAATTTTCATAAAAAAGTATTTGATTGTGTTGTTAGAAAAACAAGACTTTGTTCACAAAATGAATGTGTGCATTAACAATTTGAATTGGAAAAGGTTCATTAAGATAGGCAGTGTTCAGATTTGACCATGACAAAGGTAGCATTCTCATGTTCAACTGGCCAAAAGTGTGAAATAATAAAGGATATGGATAAGAATGTTGGTGGTATGGACAAACTGTAAAATGAACATATTTCAACTTATCAGTTTCATTTCTGGAAATTTATCCCAGTGAGATAATTGTCAGTGTGCAAAGATGTTCATCACAGATGGCTTATAATAGAAACCATCTAAGTTTTCATCAGTGATGGACTGTTTAGGTGAGTGATGGCAAATCTATACAATAGAATACTCTTACTATGACAGCATATCAATGGTAATATACTATATTCACACGCACATCTAGGGTAACCAACATCCCAATTGGCTGGGCATAGTTCCTGTTTTAGTCTGGATCGAGGAAAAGCCCTCAGTCTCAGGTGAATTAAGATAGTTGGTTGTCAATAAAACTGTAGAAAGACAACTAACAGGATGTCACCAAAAAGTTAATAGGAGTTGTCTTAGAGTTGTGCGATTTCAAGTCAGCTCAGTTTTCTTTATTAAGATTTTTGGGTATTACTTGAATTTTTTATTAATTACATTTGAAGAAAAAGTAGCATTACAAAAGAATCTGTGCTGATACAATAACAAAATGTAGGCCTATTAAATGTCATTTATTTTATTTGTTTAGATTTCCATTAGTGGGGGGTGGGTCTCTTGTGTATCTACTAGTAAGTATGTCCACACATACACACATGTCCAAGATGCTTGTTGAAATGAGAGGAAAACAATTCATCAAAATTGGAATGGAAAGTCAAAGCAATACCTTTAAAATATTTGGTCAAATCAGTAAAGCAGTTACTATCTTACAATGATGCTCGTTAGTTTTGCTATTCTAACTTTTCTTCATGATGCTGACAGCTTGATTAGATAAACTGATTTCTCACCTATAACATTTGTCATTTTTACTTTTCCTATTATTATTACACAATGAACACTCATTATATAAAATTTAGAAATTGTCATCAATCAAAAATAAGTCTCTCTAGAAATAGCTCCTATTAATTCCATTATCATACTCCCTATCTCTATCATCTATCACCTATCACCTACCTATATCTACCTATTTGTCCTATCTATCTATCATCTATCTATCTATTATCTATCTATCTATCTATCTATCTATCACCTATCTATCTCTATCATCTATCTATCTATTATATCTATTTATCACCTATTTATACCTATCAGCTATCATATATCTATTATTTATCATCTATCTATCTATATCATCTATCTCCAGTAGTTAGCATAAGAGCTGGCAAGTAATTGGATAGCACTTGCTTAATTTTACCCACTTTAAGGAAGGGAGTGTCACATTTTGGAGGAGGGCCACTTGATATATTGTCTTAAATTGTATTTGAAGTCATTATCATCAGGGAAGCAGCAATTCTTAGTTTCCTTCCCTTTGGGAACTACAAAACTCTAAACTCCTAGATGGGGCAGGTAGGGGTCTCACAGGGATTTTCTTTTAGAAGCTTTATTTATTTATATTGTTTTCCAATAAAAGTGATGGTACAAAAGGCTCAGAGGTTTACTCCGCTAGGCAGATGTGGCTTCCAATCCTGGTTTTGTTTCATGATTCCTGAATGGTCTGGAACAGATCTCTGAGCCATTCTTCCCTTATCTCTGAACTGAAGGAAATAAGCTCTGATTTTCAGGGCTAAGTGAGGTTTCATAATGTACAGACAGGTATAAAGCTTTCGGACAGTGCCCACCTTAGGCCCTAGCTGCTAAGTCATGGTTTTTATCACCATCTTGCTTTCCCTTTTGTCTAGGCAACAAAAATCTTATCTGAAAACATCAAAATCCATGGTTTTAATACACATAAGCCCTAAAATAAGTGATATAACTTGTAAGGTTGAATCTGTTTTAAATTTGGAGATGTCTTTGTTTTTACTGTAACTTGACTTACCTGGGTAGAGACAAGGCAATAATAAAATAGTTTAAAAATATCTTGAGTCTGTGAAACTCCACTCATTTTCACAGAAAAGAAACTTATATTAATAAAATATTACTCCAATTCCTCCAAAATCTTCATAAAAATCCTCTATGATGATACAAATGGTCTCAGCTCACTACTTTTCAAAATACGTATGTACTTTATATGTATATTATTGATTTCAGAGAGAAAGGGAGAGAGAGAGATAGAAATATCAATGATGAGAGACAATCATTGATTGGCTGCCTCTTGCACACCCCCTACTGAGGATAGTGCCCACAACCAGACATGTGCCCTTGACTGGAATCAAACCCTTTAGTCTGCAGGCCGACATTCTATCCACTGAGCAAAACCAGCTAGGGATGCACTCACTGCTTTTTTGACCCAAAGCAAGCATGGAGCTCAATTACAGATCCGGTGCTGGGAATGTAAATTCCCATGAGGTGCTCCCACTCACAGAACCAGAGGATCAGCTGCCCAGAGCTCTGTGTGGCTCAGGCTGTCTTGTCTACCAGTGTCCTGCCCTCATTTCAGGCCTCAGGGGCTGCTGCATCTCACCCAAGAGCTCACACTTGCAAAGGAATTGGCAGTGGTGTCTTAAGAACTTTATTTATTGTTATTGTTTTCCAAATGTAGGCAAAAGTGGGAGGAAAAAGTGCATCCCCAGTGCTGTAATTTATCCATCCCTCTTCTGTCTGTTATTCTATCTTCCAAGTAATATTTCTTACGCCCCAACCAGGTGGTTCTTCCATGACTCAGTCAGTTTTTACTCAGCCTGCTCTGTGTTGTGGCTGTTGCATTTGTAGAGCACTGAAGAAATAATGGTGAGAAAAGACAGTCATTGTCCTTAATCTCATGGGACTTAAGTTCAAGAGGGGCAGAGACCGAAACAAAGTAGGCAGATGTATGTATTGCATATTAATATACATTATGACAGATTTGATAAATGCAGTGGAAAGAAAGGCCACGAAGTCATGAGAGCTTGTAAAGGTAGTGGGGAAAAGGCGATTTAATCATTCAGGTCACAGGAGTTTTCCCCAAGGAGGTGAAGATTTGCAGAGGTCAAAGAATAAATAAGTTAATTAGAACAAGGAGGGAGGAGTGAGTAGTAAGGTAAAGGGGACAGTGAGACAGTGTGTCCTGTCCTGGGCCAGGAAGCAGGGATTAAAACTCCAGTGGGGCTGGAGCAGAGAGAGGCAAAAGAGGATGGGAAAGGTAGGGGGAGCTGGGCAGAGACTCAGGAGAGCTTCTTTTAAGGAGTTCAGGGGAAGATTTTCAGCAGGGGCATTTGTCGGCTGAGAGCAAGGACAGATTGAACCTTAAGGAGTGTCTCTGGGTGATTTAGTCAGAGGCTTTGTTGTATCCCAATGAGAGTTGCTGAGGCGTGAGCTGAACAGTGTGTTAAAACTATGGGAACTGATGGAGAAATTTCAAAATCTTAGGCCTGAAAGTATCTTGGGACAGGACTTGTGGACAGAACAACTGGCAAGTAAACAGCATAAATGGTGTAATGACAGATGGTGCGGTTGTGGAAGACGTCTGAAGCAGGGTTAGAGCTGCTCGGAATGGCTTTTGGGCCTTACCATGGGCTGTGAAAGAGGTGAGGAAGAAGGAATTCAAAGGGCATTTTCAGATTGGTGTGAGCAAGTGAACACAGCCTTAGAAAAGGGAGTTTTCATACTTTGTATAGAGGAAGCAGAGGACACAAAAGAAAATAAAAACACTGAGAGTGATGGTACATAGCATCTCTGACAGCCTTTCCAGATAAAGTGGTTAGTCATATTTCTTGATTTCATGGCAGCAAACCAGCTTAAACTGGCTCAATGTGAAAATCAATTTGCTGATGTAAATGAAAATTACATATGTGCTTTCAGGTCAAGCTGGATCCAGGTACTCAGATAATACTTCCAACATCTTTCTGTCTTCACCCCTTGACCATTCTTTTCTTTGAATTGGCTTCATTCCCAGACTGAATTTTTCTTTTTGGTGGAGAGATGATGCCAGCTGATCTAGGCTGACCTACTAGATAGACAACTCAGTGGTAGGACACCCACATACCAACAAATTTTTAGCAAAGGTTGCAGATATCTCTCTTACTTGTCTAGCTGATGTCACATGTCTCCTAGAACCAATCACTGAGGTAAGGAGAGCCGATGCTCTCATCCTGGATCATATATTTTTTCCTTTGGAAGTGGGTATGGAGTCATTGTCCCCTCCCGCAAGTTAAATGGATTGAAAGTAGGGGCAGAGACCAAGTTAAATGGATTCAGAGTAGAGACAGAGACTTTTCCATTAGAAAGTAGAATGCTGTTATGAGAAGAGAAACTGTACACTGAGAAGGTAATTAACAAATAATGTAAATGTTCATAATATCATAAGATGTTAAAATGGGTAATGTATTGGACTTGGGAGGAATGCCTTCATGTTAAGAGATTCCCTCTTGATGCATTAGAATATTGTGAGATATATGCAAATTTCATTTTAAAGACACAAAGAAACCATCTTTTATGGAAAAACCAAATCTAGACTTTGTTCTTGAGGTTGGTGGTTCCTAGGAGCTGGAGAATCTTTAAATGTCTGATTCTTCCTAGTATTAGGGTCAAACACTAGGTTTAGACCTACGTTCTCTGTTCCTAAGTTGGCATTAGTTTGTTGATCTATTTTACTTCAAAAAGTATGAAAGTCGTCACAGAGAATTGAGTCATTCCTAGAAGGTGAAATAGAACTTGAATCGTTCTATTCTATTTTTCTAGTCAAGGGAGATTGATGTGAGTGTTTGATCATAATTCAAGTAAGATATGTCTTTGACAATGTTCAAGGGAACTATCTAATTGAGAGCCCTTATTCTGCCATAAGTTATTTTTTTCATGTTCATCTCTGATTCTTTCATCTTTTTAGCAAAAAGTTTTTAATTTTTTAATTTTCTTCTCTTTTCATTTTATCTTGATTAAACTTTGAAAGGCCTTTCTGAAGGTCTTATTCTGGCTTATAATTAATTTTAAGGTATTCTTTCCTGGTTCATAATAGCCTTTGTTATTGTATAATTAAAAACAAAATTAAAATATTTCTGCCACTCAGTTTTGTGAAGCCTATAATCTGGCTCCTGGTGATGGTTGGGATGCCACATCTGATGCAGAGCATGAAGCCTTCGCTCTCTTGCAGTGAAATTAAAACCCCAATAAGAAGAAACAAAGTAGATATTAAACCATTGCACAGGAATAATATAATTTGATTGTAAGTGAATTTCCCCCACCATGCAACACTCTTACCTTTTTATTTTTTTTTTTCAGGATAAAAGGTATCCGACTTATATTATCTTAACTTGACACAACACTCACTACCCTCTTTGGCTTGCAGGTACCACCTACTGAAGTGTCCAGCCTCAGGCAAAGGTGAAGGACAGGGCAGGGAATGAGGGAAGAGGGCTACTTTCTGGGCCCCTACTCTCTGCCTTCCAGAGGTTGTGGTAGGAAGATGCTCAAATGATACCCATGTACAGGTTATTTAATCCGGCAGGAATCCAGGTACTTCTGCTAAGAGAAGGTGCTGGTGTAATTAAAATACCCCTTTCGTTTGATATGATATGAAGACTATTCGAGTGTTGGCCAATCAGAGAAGCCCTTTAAAATGAGAGCATTTTTATTTGCTGGTGGGAGAATGGGAAGTAGGAGCTAGTCAGGAGTCTTGGAGGAGTCAAGGCATCAGACAATCCTGTGTTGAAGATGGAGAAGCCAAGAGAGTGCAAGGACCAGAGAGCACTATCTGAATTCGGAGAGTAACTCCCTCCGACAGACAGCAAGGAGCTGGGATCTGAGTCCTTAAATGACAAGGAACAAGTTGAGCCTCAATTCAGCCAACCAGTTGAGTGAGCCTGGAAGCGGCTTCTCCCCATGCGAGGGCAACCTAATGACACCTGCCTGTAGCCTGGAAGACTCCAGCAGAGAACCTAGCCAAACCTGTTTAGACTTCTGACCTCCAGACCTGCAAAACGGAGACAAAAGTGGATGTCACCTTAAGAAGCTAAGTGTGTGGCAATTAGTTGCACAGGACAGAAAACTCATTCCTATTTAAAAGACAGATACATAAGGTCACATAGGAGTAATTGGACACCGAGGCTTGCATGTAGGTCTCTCAGACTTCCAGGTCAGCCTCTGTGTAGTGCCTGTGTGACTGAACGGTTCAAAGTATGAGAAACAGGATGCAATTGATGTCACAGTCTCAGTACTTGTTTAGCAACAGCTTTAAAAATGTATTGTTTTGAACAAGGATAAAAGAAAAAAAAAACACACAAAACCTATAGTACTCTGTTCAAGTAACCTATCTCCCGCACTTCTCTCTAAATATTTTAGTGGTACTTTACAAGGAGATGAAGAGCAGAGGCATGGGTAAAAGAAAATGTGAATTTTGGTATGCAAGTTCTGTGTGGATCCATCTAATTCTTTTATATCCCAGTGAAGAATGTTCACCAAGTGAATGAACACAAAAGAGGGAGACATTCATCAGCATCTGGTCACAACTAAGGGGGGTGTGGCTGGCATCTAGTGGGGCCCAGACCAGGGAAGCTGCCTAATTACCACTACAGATACAAGACAGCACCCCTCCCCCAGCACACACAAAAAGGATGTTGGACATCATAAGTGGGAAGATCCTTTCTGCTAAGTGGGATGGATTTCTTTTATCTACTTCCTTGGCATAGTCCTTCTGGTTCTAAGTTTCCAAGCTCTTGATGGTTTTCTAGAATATTTAATCATCTGCCTTAGTTTCTATCTTTGAAATCCATGTGATGTCTGAGTTCATGTCCATTTATTAGGGCAGTTGACCCACTCTCAATCTGGATGCTCATAACAGCTAACACAGTATGAGCACCAACTCTGTGCCTGAGCTGTGCTGAGCCACTGCTACTATCTTCTCCTTTTGTCCTCAGGATGATTTTGCAGTACAAATTATTTTGTCATATTTCTCAGGAGAGGAAAGTTGAAGACGAGAGAGTGTAGGTAGTGTGCCTAAGATCTTAAAGCATGAGAACAGCAGGGCTGCATCCTAACTTCAAACCCTGTAATTCTAGTAACAGTGTTGTATACCTTTCTCTTCGCCCATTGTGACTATTCTACTGCAACTTTTAGTTTGAAAAAAAAATGCCCTAATGCTGTAGTCGGCAAACTGCAGCTCACGAGCCACATGCAGCTCTTTGGCCCCTTGAGTGTGGCTCTTCCACAAAATACCATGGCCTGGGCGAGTCTATGTTGAAGAAGTGGCTTTAGAAGAAGTTTAAGTTTAAAAAATTTGGCTCTCAGAAGAAATTTCAATCGTTGTACTGTTGATATTTGGCCCTGTTGACTAATGAGTTTGCTGACCATTGCCCTAATGTTTTTGCCTTTGATTCTCTTCCTGTTAACATGACTCATATTCATGACTTTTCTTCCATTATTTCTAACCTGCTGCCATTGACTCTTTATCATATCTCTGACATATTTTGTCACCTCCTTACCCTATATAATAAAAGCCTAATATGCAAATCAACCAAACATGACTGGTTGCTATAATATGCACTGACCACCAGAGGCAGACACTCAATGCAGGAGGCTGCCCCTAGCCCACAGGCCCAAGGCCGGCCAATGCAGGTACCAGTAGGGGCCCCTCTCAATCATCCCACTGGTCACTCTGTAGAGGGAGGCAACTAGCAGTGGGGGGACAAGTGGATGGAGCCAGGCCAGCCAAGGTGGGTGCCAGTTGGGGTCTCCCAATTGCCTCGCCAGTCACTCCACAGATTGGCCCTGATCGCCAGCCAGGCTTAGTGGAACCTACCTGTGCATGAATTTCACATATCCGGCCTCTAATCTAATATAATACAGGGCCAACCAGGCAAAGTAAAATGGAAAACTGGGGAAATTGATGCAATGCATAGAAACATCTTTTGAAAATATACATTGGTTGTGACTTACCATCTTGCATAAACCTTTGGTGACTTCCCATTTCTTAGAATTAACTCCAATATCTTGAATGTGACCCACCAAGCCCTGCACAATCTTGCCCATAACCTTCTCTCTCTTCATTAGGATAGGCCAGGCTGAAGAAATACATAGGTTAAAAAATATATAATGATTCAAACACAATGGAGATGTATTTCTCACTCACACAGCAGCTCAAACAAACATTACAGATGGCTTGTAGTTCTGCAGAATCCAGGTTCCTTTCATTCTTTGATTCTTCTCTCCCCTGGAACCTCATTGCCACCTTTGTCCTGTAGGCCCAAAGGGAAGGAGAATAGAGGATGCACACCTGCTCTTTTAGAATCAGGCGTGCCTCACTTCCTTCACATCCCATTGGCTGGACTTCTGTTACACAGCCACACCCAGCTGCAAGGAAAACTGGGAAATGTAGTGTGACTGCCTTTTTATCTTCTCTCCAAGTGCTACTGCCCTGCTGTCCCACCTATTGATACCAAATTTTTGGACTGGAACCCAGATTCTTTGTCTGCCAGAATCGAAAATGAATCCATGGACAGAAAGTGGTATAGCAAAGGTGGAGATTTATCAAAGAACAAGTACAGGGGAAGAAGGGTCCCTGAACTGACTCCCACATGGGGAGAGAGAAAAGTCCCACTGGGTTCTTCTTCCCAATGGCATATAAAGGCTACAGATCCAGTGCCTGAGTTGGTTTCTATAACTTTTGGGCTCAAAGGTCAAACCTCACTTGGGACATGTGAGGTTCTCCTCTCCTCCTTCCTTCTCTTTATTTTGCAAATGTAACCTTTCTTGACTACTTCCAGTTCCCTTGTCTTATGGAAATATACCTGTTGCTGCCTCCTTGTCTTATGGAAATGTAACTGCACCTGGTTTCCTTGTGTTATGCAAATGTACCTTCTCCCTGTCTGCAGCCCCATACTTTCCCCATGGATCCCAATTCTAAAAAAATCCTTAAGCTTGCCTATGTCCCCCCAAAATTCCTGCTTCACTATCTTTAAAGGCATCATGCTTATTTTTTCACAGGGCTTTTTCATGAACTTCCTGGAGACATGTAGTCAGAGCCCATTTCCTCTTTTTGCAGCTTTGAGCCCACATCTCATTTCCCCAGGGAAGACTTCCCCGGTGATTCCCCCAGACACACTCCATCACCCAGACTCTTCTTTGTCACCTGCTCTCACAGAACCATGCTCATTTCTTTGATACCACTTATCTCCATTTAAAATAAAGCCCTCATTTGTGTGATAGTTTTCATTAATGTCAACTCACCCATTAGACCTTAAGTTCCAAAACAGAGAGGCATTCCCGGCTTTTATTTGACAAATAATAATTTAAAAAGTTCGAATCCCATTAATGGGTTCAAGCAACATTTCTTCTATCACATTGAATCCTGGGACTGCAGTTATAAATTAAGTCACTGGGTGACTCTAGCAGATAAATGAGAAGTGGAGTTGTGAATCTCAACATATAAAGTGGATTTCATTTCATAGACTTCTCTCATTTTATTCCTTTACCCCCTTCCTATTTATTTATTCATCAAACACAAACTGAGTCTGCATCAGCATTATAAAGGGTCCTGAGTGTAAGTAAATACAAGGCCACATTTTCTGTCCTCAAGGAATTCTGGAAAGCAAAGGAAATTGACACATATTCTACTAACTAGACAATGGTATTATTCTCACTATGATAGCGGTGTAAGGTTTGAGGTGCAGGAAATGGGAGTCGAAGACCAAGGCATGTTAAAGGGGAAGTTTATTCCACACTAAGGAATGAGATAGAAAAAACAGGATTAGAGGAGAAGGAGGAGAAGGATCTGCCGGGCCCTCACAGACTGGGGAGAGCAGCAACGCATGCACAGGTGAACCTGCCTTTTGAGAGGAGGAACAGGAAGCCCAGGGCACTCGGCACGCACAGATTGGTGGTTCAATGTCAGATACAGGTTACTTCATACTCAGCCCACCAGTTGGAGGAAGGGAGGATCTATCATTCAGGCTTTTGGTGATATTAAAAAAAAAAATTGAGAGTCTGGGCAAGGTCAGGGGATGAAGGTCAATTTTCTGTAGCTATTTCCTGCTGAGAGGGGGCATTGTTGGGGGCATCTACCCAGGGTCTCAAGGATTCTGGTGACATAGTGTAAGGTTGCAAAAATCAGGATTGGGCCAGAGTTAACACAGCTCGGCTTAAAATCATATCCCCCAGTTACATCCTGTAATTACAGTCTCAGGGTTGAGAACAGAGACAGGAGACATGGTCCAGATGTCCCAAGGGAGTAACCCAGAGATAACCATCAGTCCCATCCCATTATCGAACCAGATAATATGTGGAGTCTGTAGATTGTGAGATGTGTGCAGGTATGAGGAAATAAAACTCTGTGTTGACCTTGTATAATCCTGTTGCTTGTCATATAGTATATAAGCTCAGCTTTGTATCAACTCAAGGCTCTCAGCCTCTGCTCTGCTTTCAGAGTATGTTGTGAGCCCCAGCATGCTGGTCTGAATAAACCCCTTTGTTTTTACATGAG
>PVJN01019957.1:0-36635 GCA_004026805.1 Lasiurus borealis
GCGCCTCCAGCTGCCCGCTCTGCGCGGCCACGAACAGCGGGGTGATGCCGTAGGCGTTCTTGGACTCCACCTTGGCGCCGCTGCTCACGAGGATCTCCATGGCCTCCAGGTCGTTGCGAGAAACGGACTCGTGCAGCGCCGTCCAGCCCCGGTTGCAGCGGTGGTTGGTGTCGGCGTGGTACTGCACCAGCATCCTCACCGCCTCCACGTTCTTGCGCTCGCAGGCTGTGCCCGGGGAGAGGCGAGACAGTCAGCGGGGCCCCTGGCAGGGCCTGGCCAGCCAAGACGCCATTCCTTTGCTTGTTCATCCATCCATGCATCCATCCATCCACTCATTCATTCACTCCTCGGCCATTCATTCAACAAATACCCACCAGGTCAGCGCTAAGATGTAGTGTCTGCACAGGACATACAACTAAAAGTGATAGTAATACTCATGAGCATTCGTATTTGCTGATGTGCGTATAGCGCTGGTTATGTGCCAGGCACTGTCCTGAGCGCTTTACATGACTAACTCACTTAATGCTCCAACCATCCTTGAGATCGGTGGTGTTATTTTCCCATTTCACAGAGGAGGAAAAGGAGGCGCAGAGAGGTAAGTGACGGGTCCGCGGTCACACAGACCGTAAGTGGCAGAACTGGCCTTCAAACCCAGGCTGTTGCATCCAGAAAATCTCTGTCCCCTGGAAATGTCCCAGGAGGCCTGATCTCATGGTCCTTTCCCGTGTGACCTGGGTCAGCCCTCCACACTGCCACGGCCCAAGGAGGAGGACAGGCCACCTTCCTGCTCACAGCCCCTCCTCACTTATTTTGGGGTAGAAGCTATCCCCCGAAGACAGGTCATCAAGTCTGTCTTCGCCGGCCCCAACCCCCCTTTTAAGCCTCCTCTCTCTCTAGACCCCGAGTGCGCGCTTTGCTCTGGCCAGAGCTGTCACCAGAAAGCCGGGGCACTGGTCCACCACCCCTGGAAGCTTCTCGGGCTCGGCCGGGGGCTGAGAGGAGGAGGGGGGCTGCCTGGGTAGTGTTTCAGCCAGGACCCCAGGCAAAGCGCCCCATCCCTCGAAGCCGTGGTTTCCTCGCCCACAAAACAGCGGTAACAAAACCTTCCCGAGAAGATGTTGTGGGAGCATGGAGCGAGGGAGTGCACGGAAGGTTCCAGCAGGGTGCTTAGCGCATGGTTGTCGCTCATGCAGGACATAGCTCACCCCCCATCCTGGGAGCGCTCACCCCGCATCTAGAACCTCCCAGATGCTCACCTTTGTAGAGAGGGGTTTCCCGGGACTTGTTGGAGATGTCGGGCTCGGCCCCCGCCTGCAGCAGGGAGCGGAGGCAGTCCAGGTGTCCCCGGCACGTGGCCAGGTAAAGGGCGGTTTCCTCCTGCAGGGTGCGCTGGTCGATGGTGGCTGGGTACGCTGCGGGGGACAGGATGGGCACTCACCAAAGAGGAAAATCCCTGCCTCTCCCCTCCGCCCCCCGCCCCACCCCAACTCAGAGCTGATCAGAGTTTCCTCCCAGTTCCAAGGGCATCTGCCTGCATTGACCCCCCAGCCTGCCTTGGCCATCTGGGCCCCGCATTCATAGTTTTCACAGGCTCTTTCAGATTCCTGGTCATATTCCTCCAGCTCAGACACCACCTCCTCCGGGAAGCCTTCCCTGGTTGAACCTCCCCCTCCTGCGAATGACCCTGTCCTTCCCTGACAGTCCCAGCGGCCACGCTGGAAGCTCGGCCTCATGCCGCTGTTTCTGCCCTCGAGTACGGTAGGCTCTCTGGGGTCCGTGCTGCCGCAGGTGCTCCCCACCCACATCTGGCTCGGGGGAGGTGGGGTGAGGGAGCCGAGGCTCAGCGAGGAGGCATGGTTCACCCAGGGTCCCACAGCTGTGGGGGACGGCCTTGGCGGGCCCAGGCACAGCTGCAGTATTTCCCACACCAAATCCGGCTCTGGGACCTTCTAGCACAAGCTGGCAGTCGCTCTCCCCAAAGCCAAGCCCCCCTCCTTCTTTTCCTCCTGCTTGGGAGGTCCAGAGAGGTTGGAGGGTGCGAGGAGGTCACTGCATTCGGGGACAAGTCACTTTCCCGCCCCCACCGTGGAGACCGGAACTCAGGAGGGACGCCTGTCACCCAGGCTGCGGGGCAAAGAGCACGAGGCTGTCGGAGGAGGAGGCCTCGCCCGGAGCCCCCCTCCCGGTCCCGCCGCGCCCACAGGGGCCGCACCTCGGTGCAGGGTCTTCAGGCAGCTCAGCTGGCCGTAGTAGGCCGCCTCGTGCAGCGGCAGCCAGCCCTCCTTGTTGGCCTCGGCGAGATTCCGCCCCGCCTGCATCATGGCCTTCAGGGCCTCGTCGTCATCTTCCTTGATGGCCTTCAGCACGGGGTCCACGGGCCTGTGAGGGGGGGGGGAGGCCTCTCAGAACCCAGGCTGGGCCCGGCTGCCCCTCTCCCAGGGGGAAAGCGGGGCCGTGGGGTCAGCTGCCTGCTTGTCCCCGCTGGTCCGGACAGATGCTCACCCCCTGCAGCCAGCGTCCTCTGCGATACGGAGAATAATCCCAACCCACAAGGTGTGCCCTGGGAGCTCGCCCGACCTCGGCCCTGACCTCAGCCCTGACCTCAGCCCTGACCTTGGCCCTGACCAGGGCCTCTCCAGACCTCAGCTCCGTAGCAGCTTCCTCAGCCTGCCTGGCCGGGTCAGCCCCGCCTGGGCTCCAGGCATAAGCCCTCGTCCAACCACTGGCCTTCAGTGTTTCTGAGTGATTGTTCGACTGCGGTCTGTCTCCCCAACTGCACTGTGGGCTCCAAGAAGACGGTAACTGTGTCTCTCTTTGATTTCTCAGGATTTAATTCCCAGGACCAAACCAGTGGCCGGCCCACAATAGGTACTAAATAAATATGTGCAGAAGGGAAGAAAGAAAGGAAGGAAGGAAGGAAGGAAGGAAGGAAGGAAGGAAGGAAGGAAGGAAGGAAGGAAGAAAGGGAGGAAGAAAGGGAGGGAGGAAGGAAGGAGGAAGGAAGAAGGAAGGAAGGAAGAAATAAAGAAAGAAGGAAAAAGAAAGGAAGGAAGGAAGGAAGGGAGGAGGAGAAATAGGGAAGGGAGGGAGAGAGGAAGAAAAAAAAGGAAAAATCCAGAACCAGGGAACCCCAAAAATTATTTCACACCTTCATCCCTTCTGTTTCCAAAAAGATAACCTCTTTTTTTTTTTTTTTTAAATCAGAGGTTTGCTTGTTTATTTGGGAATTTCCTTTACATCTTGTTCAAAACATGTGTGGCAGTGGCCTCCCTGGAGCCTCTGGGGGACGTATTGGCCCACACAGGAGAGTGTGGGTCCAAATCAAGCCTCCGGTGTTCACTGCCCCTGGGAGCATCCTGGGCGTTTTCTCAGCTTTAACCTCCACACGCCCGCCAGGAAGGGAAACTGCTAGCAATGGTGAGACGTGGCAAGCGCCTGCACTTCCACAGCTGGACACGGGGTCCCTTTTCGACAAAGCTCATCGGGCTGGAGGAGAATCAGGGGACCCCTCTGTCCCTGTGAGGGTTAGTGGCTGCCTCTAATGTGACACCCAGACCATGGCCGCCAAGAGATGGAGTTTACAGTGTGGCCTCCGAAGGGTGGAAAACTGACCCTTTGGGCGGTGTCAGCGACACTCCTCCTCCTTCCCTGAGCATCGCGCTCTGGCGCTGACCATGCACCCCCACCCCGGAAGCCCGACTGCACTTTGGGCAGCTCTGCAGCGAAGGCACAGACCCCTCCGAGTGGCCTCGGCACTCGGCAACCCTCTTCCTGCTCCTGACCCTTATCCTCACCCCCGAACGTGTAGCCGCTGAAAGACTTCAGTTCAGGAAGCGTCCATCAATCTGACTAATCAACCAACTTAAAACTCTGACTGTCACAGAGAATTCAGGGCTGATACAAACGATAATTTCTTTACTTGGCTCATTAAAGCCACTTCATTCACTCACTCACTCATTCATTCATTCATCACGCATGCATTCACAGAGCTCCTCCCCCATCCTTGGAGAGCCAGCGGGGACCACGATGCCTAGGACTCCCAGATCTACTCGTGGGGAGCATTCTGCAGGCCTGGCTCCACCTCCCAGGTGGGGAAGAGACGGTCCCTCCCTGTCCGAGGCGGGCATGGGGTCTCCAGGGCCAGCCCCTCTCCCCTCCCACTGCTCCCCCAGCCTCAGCGGACCTCCCCCTGCCGCTCAGCCTCTCGGTTATTAATAGCTTCGGAGCTGGGATGCCATTTAGGTTACAGACCCACAAGGATGCTGGGTAACCGAGCAGATAAGCCCTGGACTCCCCGTCAGCGCCATCACTGCCACCTGATGAGCTCCTCTGAGAGCCAGCGGCCGGAGCAGCCCCCGCGGCCCCGGGAAAGCCCCAGGGGGTTCGTGTCCCTCTCCCTGAGGCCTCCTGGGGCCCCGGCTGAAGTGGAGAGCGGCCGCCCGGCTGTTCTTGTGGCCTTGGGTGCGTGGCATCCTGAGAACACACTCCGGCCGCCACCAGCCTGGTGTCCTCCTCTGTGAGCCCAGCCAGAGTCCCGCCCGAGGGTGGGCGTGGCCTGGGGTGTCAGGCCCTCAGACACCAAGGACCCAAACAGGACCCTGGAGGCCACTCTGCCCTCTAACCTCACAGCGACTCAGCATCGCCGAGACCAGAACCGGGGTCTCCCCCACAGTCAAACTCCCACCTGCAGCACCGAGGAAGGGGGGCTCCAAAGGGGCTGGGGATGGGGGGGCAGAGATTGGCCACGGCCTCCACCCCTCTCCCCAGCATAACTGGGCAAGCGAACAGGGTGCCAACAGTGGCCCGTCTGTGGCTTTTAGCAGCTCCTGGGGTCCATATGGGGAGAGAGAAGCAAACGGTACAGAGCTATCCCCCCCCCCACACACACACACCTCCCCTCCCCACCCCCCCCACACACCTCGCCCGGCACCCTGGTGCCGGCAAACAGATCCTCCAGTAATCATCAGTAACGCCATTATTTCTGGATTTTAGCACCTGCCACTTAACTATAATAAAGGCAACAAAGCGAAACGAACCCTGCTCCCCGCAGTGATGACCTGGGGTGTGGGGGGGACTGAACAGAGCGGGTGGCTGACTTATCAGCTCCGGCTCCCAACCCTCTGGGCCTCCGAGGGTCTGGGGCCGGCTCCCCTGCTGGGACCCCAGGTTCAGAGCCCCAGCACCCAGGGCTCGGCTGGGACTTTGAGAGGCTCATCCCAGTCCCGGCCCGGCCATCGCTGGAGGGTAGAGTCTGTGACCACCCAACTCAGCAGGAGCACTGGGTCTCAGGGGGACACGCTAGGAAGGGGTGTGTCTGGGTGGTCCCCCCAGGATACCCCCCCCCCGCTGCCTGGGACCTAGGGGCTGGCTTTCCCCCCCCAAATCCCCACCCCATGGTGCCCAGGGGGGAGCGGAGCCCGGACGGTCGGGCGGGGGCAGGCGGGGTCACTTACGCCAGCTGCGAGGCCTTGTTGCGGTTGTATTTCTGCATGACCCCCTGGAACAGGCCCAGGTGGGCCGAGCCGCTCTCCGGGGGCGCCTGGGACCTGCGGGGGGCAGGGCAGGAGTGAAAGAGGGAAAAGTACTCGGCGTACGAGAAGCAGGTCATGGCGGAGGCAGGTCGCGGGCAGAGGGAGACTGACAGACAGACGCGCGCTCTGCACCACAGCAGATGGCCCGGCCGCGCCGTGCGGGACACAGCTGCCGTGCCTCGGATTATTTTTGGCCCTCGGAGGAAGCCCTGGGAGATTTAAATGACCATATAAGACAACAGTGAGGTTAACCTCAGCCCCGCTCCGGCGGCCCCCTCCCCAGCCAGCCACACGGCAGGCAGATAGGAAACTAGGTGACAGTCTGAGCCGGGAGGACGTGAGAGCAAAGCCGCAGGCCCCGGGATGAAAGGGGCTCGGCCTCGGGGCTGGCCGGCCCGGTCCTAATGGTGATGATGGACAGAAGCTTCGTGGGTGTGGGGGGCTGGTCCTGGCCCCCACCCCACCTGGCCAGCTCCTCATTCCGAGGCCTGAGTACCAGGCGGGGAAGGTCTAGTAGGAAGGTGTCAGCAGCCCGGCCCGGGGTGGCTCCGTGGTTGACTGTCATCCTAGGAACCAGGAAGTCACAGTTCAATTCCCGGTCAGGGCATGTGCCTAGGTTTCAGGCTCCATCCCCAGTGGGGGACGTGCAGGTGGCAGCCAATCCATGATTCTTTCTCATCATGGAGTTTCTATCTCTCCCTCTTCCTTCCTCTCTGAAATCAATAAAAAAAATGTTTTTTTAAATAAACAAAGGTTTTAGCAAAAGAATGCCGAGGAAGGTCACAGGGGCCAGAGCTTAGAGTCCGACCGACGTGGGTTCAAATTCAGGCTCTGGCACTTGCTGGCCGTGTGACCTTGGGCAGAGGGAACCTCGCTGGGTCTAATCTCAGGGCTGCTGAGGCCTCGGTGCGTGGACGGCGTGACGTGCTTAGCAGAGGGCCACGCGCAGGGTGCTCCGCCGTGTCCACCATTCATATTTCCTCATTTGGCCTTTCTGAGCCTCCGTTTCCCCACCCCCTCAGTCCGGCTGTTCTGAAGATGGAGAGGGGAAGGAGGTGTGCGGGCCACTCCACCAATCTGGTTGGTGGGTTGTAGTGCGAATGCTGGCCCTCCTTCCAACAGGTCAGCCCTGGTACCGGGTCCCCCTCTGGGGGTGCCCGATGGGGTTGGGGAGGACATTGTGACTGGTGAGCAGCCCCCTGTGGGGCATGGAGGTGCTAGAAACTTGACCCTGAGCAGGACCCGTACTTCCAGAGCAGGCCAGACTCGACCGCCTCTGTGGGCACCTCGGGGAGGCCAGAACACCGTGGAAGGGGTGAGGGGGCAGAGAGAGAAGAAAAGACCCCTGATTCCATCGCTCCAGCCCTTCGCAGGGCGGGTCCAGGTCCCCCTTCCTCATCCTCTTCACTGATACCGCCTTCGCCTCCTGCGCCCCCTTCTACTGGTCACCACTCCTTTCTCCTGGGTACCCACTCCTCGTTCCTTAACGCTGGAGGTGGGTGCCAATGTCACGGCCTTTTATAGATGAGGAAACCAGGACTCTGCAAGGTGGGGGACTGCCCCCTTACGTACGCACATACACATACACACTCACACACACACATATACACGCACATGCATACACACATATATGTACACACACACACACACACACACACACACACAGCTGCAGCTGCTGAGGGAGCAGAGCGCTGACACCACCTCCCCCACCTGTCAGTCCGCTCCAGCTCGAAGGCCACCTGACAGGCCCTGTGGCTTGGAACAAGGCCCTGCCCCTCCTTGTGCCTCAGTTTCCTCTTTACACAATGAGGGGGTAGGACCTGGCCGGCCTGGCGCAGGGGTTGAGCGACGACCTGTGAACCAGAGGTCCTGGTTCGATTCCCCGTCAGGACACGTGCCCGGGTTGCGGGCTTGATTTCCAGTGCGGGACGTGCAGGAGGCAGCCGATCCGGGCTTCTCCCTCATCATGGCTGTTTCTCTCTCCCTCTCCCTTCCTCTCTGAAATCCATTTTTAAAATAGTGAGGAGGTAGAACCAGGCCAGGGTTCCTCGCTGCTGCCGGAGCCTCGGAGTCTTTGCTGAGATGAACTCGCGTGGAAAGTCAGCGTGGCAAGTGGATGAGAGACAACCCCCTGGCCCTGAAACCTCAGGCTCGGTACCAGGACCTGTGCTTGCTGCTGGCCCCGGCAGGGGGCGAGGGCTGAGCAGGTTTCCGTCTCCCCACGATCCCGGGGTCCCCGCCGCCCTCAGCCTTGGCCCCTGTGTGGTCTCCCATTTTTTAAAATATCATTTGGATTTTATTACAGGTCACTAAGCTCCAAGCAGGGTACCGTGTGCTGTTAGTGACAGAAGCGCATCGAGATTCCCCGCGCCTAGCCTTTCGCTCTGCTGTCAGAAGCATCCGGGCATCCGTGAAGCAAGAACACGGCACCGCGTGAAGATCCGGCCCAGGCAGGTCGGCGGGGACGGACCCAGACCTCCTCCCGCCTGGAGGCGGGGTGTGTTCAGCAAGGTGGCAGGCCCGGGCGAGCCCCAGACTCCACCCCAGGAGGAGGCCTCCCTCTGAGGGCACAGTGACAGCCATAGCAGCCGTGACCCTGGGAGGCCGGTGGGGGTGGCGGCGAGGGGCGTGCAGGCAGCGCCTGGGATGGTGCCTCAGGCCCACGGTCCCGCCACCAGGATGGAGGCAGGGCGTGTTGCGCTGTCACTTCTCGGAGGAGGAAACAGGCAGACGGAATTAGTTCCACCAGCACCTCTCAGCTCCTGCTCGCTCACGCCACGGGCTAGCACCTGGGGATGCAGACCAACATGGCGCTTCTTTTTAAAAATATATAGTTTTATTGATTTCAGAGAGGAAGGGGAAGGAGGAGAAAGAGATAGAAACATCAATGATGAGAGAGAACCATTGACTGGCTGCCTTCTGCACGCCCCACATTGGGGTCCGAGCCCGCAACCGGGGCCTGTGCCCTGATTGGGAATCGAACAGGGACCTCCTGGCTCCTAGGTGGATGCTCAACCTCGGAGCCATGCCAGCTGGGCTAGGCCACTTCTCTTCGTTGGTCCTCGGAACGTTGTGGGGCCAGAGGACGTGAGACAAGGACACACACACACACACACACACACACACACTCACACACACACACACACACACACACACACACACACAGAGAGAGCCGCGGGGGAGGGGCTAAAAGGGGGCAGGAGGTACTTGTTCCGGGGGCCCTGACATTGCGGTTAACCGGGTGTTAGCACAGGCAGAGCGAGCGCTTTGAGCAGAGAGTCTCAGCTCAGTGGCGGGGGAGCAGGCCCTGAGCGGCTTCGTGCTCTCTCTGCTGAGGCTGCAGCCGCACTTCCTTCCCAGGCCCCGAGCGGGGAACCACGGGCTGACTCATCAGACCTGAGAGGAACCGGGCGGGATGTGGGCGCAGGTCGTGCCCTCGAAGAGGCCCAGGTAGGGTCCTGTCCTGCGGGTGGGCGGGCAGGGCGGGGTCAGGAGTGCAGCACCATCACCAGCTGCCCCCTGCCCTGTCCTGGCTTCCGCCTTGGAGCTGTGATGCCCGCTGGCTTCTCGGGGAAGGAGAAGCCTGGGCCGCCCCAGGAGGAGCTGCTGGCACACAGTAGGTGCTCCATCAGTGTGTGTTCTCTGGGGCGGCACCTGGCTGACCTCAGGCGGCATGCAGGCATCGCAAAGGGGGAAGCTCACACACTCAAGAGCTTGCCTGTGCCCACCACTGTGCCCAGATCCTATGTGTGTCTCTCAATGGTCCTCAGACCAACCCTCTGTCGAGCACGGGTGTCATGCGCACAGTGCCTGGCACACAGTAGGCACTTGATACACGTGAATGAATGAAACAAGACAAAGCCTTTGGAGGGGTGCTCTCCCCTATGGGAATCACGGTGCTGGGTGGCTGGGTGCCACCAGCCCCTGCCCTCTGGGGTACAGAGAGGAGGATCTCACACGGCATTGCCACCTCCATCCTGTTCCCCCCAGATCTTTGGGGTCCACCTCCCTGCCGTGAGCATTCTGTTTCTCCCTCACCCATTGACCAAGCCATCCTTTCTGGGCTGGCCGGAGAGGAACCAGAGAGAACAGGAATGCCAGTGGCAACATCTGCCTTCCCAGCACGTGTAGCAGAGACTGGCTGAGCGCTTGCCACGTGCCAAGCCCTGTGACAGGCACAGGGCACAGAGCATCTTCTCTCACCCTCTAGTCCCCTTTGTGATGGAGATGCAATTGGATCCCTTTTGCAGATGAGGAAACTGAGGCTCCAAGAGGTTTGCTTCCTCTGCCCTGCTTGGCGAACTCCTGTTCATCCTGCAAAGCCCACCTCCCTGACTGAGTGAAAAGACCCTTTCTGCGTCCCTCTGCAACAGAGACAAGCCCCTTTGCTACACCTTTTCCATTGGGTCATTAGGTACTTCCATGCCTTTTATACTCGATAGACTTCAAGCTTGGAGACAGCAGGGAGAGGGCCTGATCCACCTTTGGGGCCAGGAAGCTGGCACATCAGAAGTGCACGGTGAGTGCAAATGGACCAACTGAATTGTTCACCATGTGTGCACATCAGCCCAAGCAAGTTCCTGCTTCATGCTCCCCTCCTTTGCCTTCTCAGAAATGTCCCCTTAAATAAATGCAGAAGTTCAAAGACTGAAGACCCAGCTTCCTGGTCCCACTCTGGCTGGTCCGCCAGAGTAACCTCAGGCCCCCGTGTTCTTCCTCTCTGGTCGGCAGTGCATGAACCCTACTTCTCCAGGGGATGGGAATTTAGTCCCAGCTTTCAGGGACCCCTCAGAGGGCCAAGGCTTGGAAGATGATTAGCAAAGAAAAAACTCAGACGCAGACCACAGTATAGGGATTACCAGAGAGAAAGGGCGGTAGAGAGAGGTAGGGAGGGTAAAGGGGCATAAATGGTGATGGAGACACACTTGACTTGGGGTAGTGAACAGATGATACAACATATAGATGATGTATTATAGAATTATACACCTGAAACTTACATGATTTTATTAACTAACTAGAGGCCCGGTGCATGAAAATTCATGCACTGGAGGGGGGTCACTTAACTCAGCCTGCCCCCTCTCACAGTCTGGGAGCCCTCAGAAGCAGGAGATGACCCGGCAAACAGGAGAAGGTGATGCCCCCATCACACCTCTGCTGCTGCCACTGCCAGCAGTGCAAGCCTCGGCTGGCCCTGGTTACCTGAGCCTTGGGTGGTCCTGGTTGGCTGGTGGGCTGAGAGGACTGGGGGGCTCCAGAGGCAGGCATGCAGAGCAGCCAGACCTACCTGGGGACCGGACCGGCCAATCCGAGAGCCTGCCACCCCGGTGGGGCTGAGGGGATTGGGTGCCACCATCTTGTGGCTGTGGGCACTACCATTTTGAGGGCATGGCAATCAATTAGCATATTCCTTCCTTATTGGCTGTGGACGCTGCCATATTTGTGAGGGTGTGATGGTCAATTAGCATCTTCACTATTTATTAGATAGGATGCCACCCCAATAATTTTAATAAAATTTTTTTTTCTGGCCCAGACTGGTTTGGCTCAGTGGATAGAGCATCGGCCTGCAGGCTGAAGGGTCCCAGGTTCGATTCCAGTCAAAGGCACGTACCTTGTTGCAGGCACAACCCCAGTAGGAAGTGTGCAGGAGGCAGCTGATTGATGTCTCTCTCTCATCGATGTTTCCAACTCTCTATCTCTCTCCCTTCCTTTCTGTAAAAAATCAATAAAATATTTAAAAAAAAAATTTTTTTTTCCTGGGGAGAGAGTGACAAGATGCTGGGTTGAATTCTACTCCCCAACGTTACTTGTGCCTGGATCGTCGGTGAGGGTCACATGACCTTGGAGAAGTCAGTTCCTTCTCTCTGAGAGCCTTTTTCTCCGGAGGCTGGCTAAGTGTTTGCACGGCCTCGTGGGTGTGTCTCTACTTTCTCCACTAGAGGACGGCGGAGGCAGCGAATGGATGCAGGGCTCCCCGTGGGGGGGGGAGGGGGGGAGGGAGGCTGCTCCTCTACCTAATCCCTCCCCAGAAAGCGGAAGCTGTGGTCTGACTCAGGCTGAGCGAACTGGCCAGGACCGGAACCAGAGTGAGAAGAGCACAAGGCACCCTGTGTCCTCGGCTCTGGGCTTCTGTCTTTCAGGCCGTGTCCCCCCATGGGATGTCCTCGGGGGCAGCGCCATAGCCTGGAGCCTCCCCGCTGCCCCAGGAGGCTGCCTGCCTTCCCCTCGAGAAGGGACGCCCTGGTGACAGACATCCGGGCCTTAGTCCAGCCTGTGGAGCAGAGATGCTCAGCCAGGGCAAGGGCTGGAGTCGCACCATCCCTACCTTCATCCCTACCAGCAGGGGCGGGACACCCGGAAGTCTGTTTATTGTCGTTATTATTATTTAAAAGGAGACTGTGTTTCAGAAAGGTTAGGTGACTCGCCCAGGGCCACATAGGGCATCAGCCAGCTGCTGGAGGCATGAGATCTGAGGCCCGGCCCCAAGATAACACAGTCATAGCTGCCAACCCCATCCTCCTTAGCCATCCCCATCCCACTCAGCCATCCCCAGTCCCAGCCCCGTCCCCATCCCGTCAGCATCCCCATCCCATCCCCAACCCCATCCCGTCAGCCATCCCCATCCCCATTCCCAACACACTCGACTGGGACTCCTGGTGAGCAGAACATCTTTTACATTTCTGTGTTTCTTTTCTAAAAGCATCTAAGGTCCAGTGCTTAATCACATTCCCGCCTCCCACCCCCTACCAAGACGGTGTCCTGTCTGGCCGCCCCTGGCCACAGGGCTAGTGAGCCCCGGAGACGCGGGGAGTCTGAGTGGAGATGCACTGTGCGTGCAAAAGACCCGGGTTCCAAAAACCTAACCTGAGAAAACAAGAATCCTTTTTGTGGTTTTTTGTATTGATGATGTGGAAATGATAATATTTTAGGTGTAAGTTAAGTTCACCTGTTACTTTCTACTTTTTAATGTGGCTCTCAGGACATTTAAAATGGTGCATGTGGAGTCCAGCTGGCGTGGCTTAGTAGTTGAGCGTTAACCTATGAACTGGGAGGTCACAGTTTAATTCCCGCTCAGGGCACCCAGTGGGGGGCGTGCAGGAGGCAGCGGATCCATGATTCTCTCTCATCATTGATGTTTCTATCTCTCTCTCCCGCTCCCTTCCTCTCTGAAATCAATAATATATATATATATTTTTGAAAATCACACACACAAAATAAATGGTGTATGTGGAATTGCAACTGTGTCCTGTCTCATCCCTCCGTTGGGGTGGCATGGTTCTGCTCTAGCCGGGCTGCTGCTGGGAGGATGGGGTCATGCAGAGACGGGGGTGCCGGAGCCAGGAGGGGGGATGGCCTTGCTGGGGAGATGTCATTTCAGACAAGTTTTCCCGGGGAGACTGCGCAGATGGGGTTGGGAGCTCTGGGCAGACGTGGGTATCCGTCCACGGCACTCAAACACGCGGTCAGCAGTGCCAGGCCCGGCCCCAGCCCCGTCCCTGCAACCCCGTCTCCTGGCCGTGTGGCCTGAGACTGGCTCCTCAGCCTCGAGCTTCAGTTTCCTCCTCTGTAAAGTGGGAATCCGGCACAGAGCCTCCGCGAGCGTTCCTAAGAGCACGTAGCGCCTCACACGGTCCCGGCACTGTCAGAGCTCAGGGAGTGTGGATCATAAAGGGAAATCGTTTGAGATTTGAATTAATAGCACTTAGGCCTCTCCCGGCTTACCTGGTCCACGGGTAGAAGTGGGCAGGCTGGCGGTTGGCACGTGAGGCCAGGGAGGCCTCCGCAGTGGCCGGGCCCCGCGTCTTGTCAGCCAGACTCTGCTCGATGGCCATCTGGACCAGCTCCTCCTCGCTCAGGCTGCTGTACAGGCTATACTCCTCGTTGCCGATGGCGCGCTGCGTGCCCGGGGCGCTGATCTCCGTGGCCATCTCGCGCGCCTCGCGCCCGGTCTCCACAGGAGACGCTTGGTGGGGAGGAGGAAGCAGCAAACCAGAAAACCCTGTGAGGAGACCAGAACATCCTGGTCACTGACAATCTTGCACAATATCTACGTTTACCCACGAGTCTCTGGACCGTACCCCACATGCAGCAGTCTGTCCACCCACCTGCTCGCTTATCCACCCACCCTCCCATCTGTCCACGTGTCCGTCCATTTATCCAACTACCTAATCAGCCATCCACCCCACCATTCATGCTCCTACCCATCTACTCCTCTATCTATCCATCCAGTCATCCCACATCCACCATCTCTCCATTACCCACCCCCCATCATTCTGTCTGTCCACCCGCTCATTCTTTTTCCATCCCTCCTCCCATCCACCCACTTACACATCTACTTCTCCCCAGCCGTCCACACATCCACCATTCGGCCTTCCGTTCCAGACAGCCTGTCTCTAGGAGCGCACGCTTCCTTAACTGAGGGGCTCCTTATGGAGCACCTGCTCTGGGCCAGGCCCTCCGCTAAGCACTGGCCACACACCAGTGATGCCTCTGGACAAAAACCCTGTCCTCACGCAGTGTTCACAAGTGCTCACATTCCCTCCTTCCTTCCCTCCACGTACCCAACAACATCTGATCCTGGCATTTTTCCATTTTTCCACACTGCATTATAGGGCTCATACATAGGCCTGTTCCTTAAAACCTCGTGATCTAATTAAAATCCATTGTGTGGCTGTTTTTTTTTTTTTTTAATTGTTGTGTTAATTCCAGGGATTCTCTTTAAAAAAAAACAAACAAAAACCCATACACGCCTCGAGGAAACATGAGCACTGGTGGAGACAAACTGCTTTTAGGAAACAGAGTAAAGTTCATTAAGCCTGATTTTACTTTGACGGGCTGACAAGCAGCGTGACCGTAGGTCCGTGGTTCGGAGCCCTGGCTGAACATTAGAATCACGTGAGGTCTTTTTCAAACTACCCCCCATGCTCGTGCGATCTTTTGGGCTGCTTGGCAAACGCTCACCCCTCTCCCTGGAGGCAGAGTGTCCCCTCCCCTCTCCCCGGGGAGGCTGGACTTGGCCGTGAACTCGCTCTGGCCAGTGGAGTTGGTGGATGCGATAAAGCAGCCTCCTGACTTGTGCCTGTGCTGTGGGGCTTGCTGTCCGGGCCATTGCCGGGAAAAGAGCTCCCCCTGGAGGCCCTGCCCGGAGCTGGGCCCCAGAGGGCACACAGGGGGCAGCCTGAGCCAGCCTGAGCCAGCCTGCACCCTAGAAACCGAGCGGAGCCCCCGCACCTGAAGCCCAGCAGCCCCGCCTGGGTGGCTTAGCCCCGCCCGCCTGCAGTGGACTGGCAGCCCCGTGATGAGAATAGATGTTCATTGGGTGCTCTGTGTGCCGCCTTCTGCGGCTCTGGGTTACCGCCAGCATTTGATGGGGGCCCTCCAGGCCCTCACCCCAAGGCGGTGGTTGGCCCTGATGTGGGCTGAGCAGAGGCAGCTGGACAGCACGCAGCTGCATGCCTTTCCCGGCCCAGATGCCCCGGGCGGTGAAGGCAGCAGGTGGAGGCCCCCGGGAGCAGCCAGCCGCCGGCAGACAGTTCCAGGCTGGCCAGACCCCCCACCCCTGTGTTTTGAATCGTATTCAGAGCTTTCCCATTTGTCAGTGATCCCAGGGCCTTGCCCTGACAGCAGCCCTCGAAGGAAAGAGTGTTTTTTTTGTGGAATTCACTGGGATCAGTTCGGCAGCACCTCCACTCCTTCCACAAAATGAGACTGGATGCTCCCATTTCACAGACGAGGCGGTTAAGGTTCCGGGGAGGGGAGGGTTTGCCCCAAAGCTGGAAAGATGGGATGTGGAGCCCAGTTTTCCAAACTCAAACCCGCTGCTCCTTCTGGGAATTCCAAGGACACTGATCCAGGCAACTGGCACACCCCCGGGCACGCATGTGGCATCTGAGCAGGCGGGGGTAGTGTTGCCAACCTGAGCATCTGGCCTACACCTGTGCCCATACGGATGGACGAGGTGGGGCCGACCTCGAAGGGACTTGAGGACGAAGACTCTGCCTTTGAGAGGGCGAGCTCCCCCACCCCTCGGGGGGCTTAACCAGCGCTTGCTTCCCCCCTGAGACCCTCTGTTTTGGGGGATCTTTGGGTGAGGTCCCCATCTTTAGAATCTGGAGGTACAGAATAGAGATGCTTTTGAATGCCGTTATTACAGGGTTTGTGGGAGAATCGGGGGGCTCCGTGCACAGGCTGGGTGCTGGGCCTCCCGTGAGGCCCGGCGGCCTCAGAAGGGGACTCCCCATCAACAGCCGGGGTGTCTGCCAGGGACACTGGCGCCTCTCCCTGAGAGCAGCGGGGCAGCTCAGCCTCAGCAGAAGCAGGCGGTTCTGAAGTAGCCTGTGGGGTCAGCCTGACCGGGTTCGAATCACAGCCTTACCATTGCTCAGCCCCGTGGCCTCTTAGAATCTTGGTTTCTCCGTCTGTAAAATGGGCGCAGTGAGAGTACCCCTGTCGTGGCCGGGGGAGGGCGGGGCTGGGTCAGAGATCTGCCTTCCTCCTCTTGTGGCCTCAGTTTCCCCCCGTCTCCCTGCTGCCCGGCCTGATTTCCGAGGCCGCTGCCTGGGGCTGGGCCGGGTTCCAGGCCTGCATCCTGGAGAGAGGCCAGCAGTCTCAAGGGACCCTCTGGACGGCTCGTTGGAACAAAAAAAAATAGCTTTTCCCAGGGAAAGCAGGGGAGCCGGGCTGTGCCCTTCCAGGCCTGCAGAGGGAGCAGTGCTCCAGGTGGCCAGGCCAGTCAGCTTGCAACAAGCAAAACTGGGGCCACCTCTTTCGCCTCCTTCAGAGCATCCCAACTTATGGCTCCAGGAGAGCCCCTGCCTGTCCCAGGTGGCCTCTGCAAAACGGGGCTCACAGTGGCTGTGACCGGGTGCCCGAGTTAACACCAAAAGGCACTCAGAACAGGGCTCCTTTAAGTCAGGCCTCAGTCTCCGCATCTGTGAGATGGGCAGAGAAACACGGGCCTGGCATAGCTGTGGTGGAGATTAAATAATAGCATTTGGAAAAGTGGTCCTTCCCGCCCCAGTCCCTTCCCCTCCCCACACCTCCAGGCTCTGGCAGCCAGGGAACTGGTAGCGGGTGGGGCCTGGCACCAGGGGAAGTGGGAATGCTGACGGTTTGGAGGCTGCAATGGGAAGAGTGGCTCCCTGGGAGTCTTTTAACAAAGGGGGGGGAGGGGTATGGAACGTGGCCGGGAGGGCGGGGGACTGGCAGCCATCCTCCAGGACCCTGAGCTCCCGCTCCGCCAGGGACTGGGGTCAGGGGTGTGTGTCTGGGTCACTCCTGCAAGTCGACTGCCCACAGGCTGAGCTAAGCCACCTTCCCCTCCTTAGGCTGCTTATAGATGGATCCAATGCCACTGCTCACCTTCCTTCTCTTCCCTTCTCTTCCCTCTCTTCCCTTCCCTTCCCTTCCCTTCCCTTCCCTTCCCTTCCCTTCCCTCCCCTTCCCTCCCCTTCCCTTCCCTTCCCTGCCTCATCACCTGGCCAGTCATCCTTCCAGACGCAGTTCATGCACCTCCTCCACCAGGAAGCCCTCCTGATTTGATGGCTGAGGCACCCTGAGATGTCTCCAAGGACACCACTCACATTCTGTTGCTCTCACTGCCTGCTATGGGCCTGTCTCCCTACAGAGTCGGGAAACTTCTGAGGCGCCGTTTATATAAAATTATCTATTATCTATCTATCTATCTATCTATCTATCTATCTATCTATCATCTATCTATCTGCCTATCCCCAAAGTTCCAGGGCTTCCAACATCACACGACCCTTACTCGAAGGCGGTCCTAACAACTGGCGCTTGGGCTCCCCTGGGGTACACGGGGAAGGGGGGCATTGGCCGGGGCGGCTCCTTGGCCCCCAGGTCCTCAACCCTAGCCCTTGAAATGCCCAGCAAGTTTATAACAAAGCTCATCTTTCTGATCTGCTGCCCCTCCCCTTTCCAGAAGGGTCCTGCGAACTCTGAGGAAGCACTTCTAGCGGGAGGCTCGTGGGAGTAACCATTCAAGCGCCCGCTCCCTCCCCGGTCCTATGGCTTTCCAACCTCACCCACAAATACAGCAGGTGCCTGCGGGTCGCTGCCCTGTGTCTGGCCACGTTCGTGAAATGCACCATGTGACCTTCTCAGTTCCCTGTGGTGGGGGGTGGGGGGGAATGAGGGTCAGATTCTTCCCATTGGCCGGATGGGGAGCCCGAGGCCCGGATTGTAAGGGGCAGCGTGGACGGAGTCAGGCCTGCCTGCCCCTCTCTTCATCAGACGCTGACCGTGAGACCTGGGCAGGGCCGGGGTTAGATCCCCTGGAAGTCGCTGCTCTGGCTGAGGGGTGAGCCGGTCTCGGGAGCGTGGAAGCCAGGCCACCTCGCCTGACCCCCAGGTGGCCCTGGCCCTGGGCCGGGCGGCCAGGCCTCGCAGCTGCTGGGAGGGTAAGCCTATTGTCCAGGCTCTGAGATGCTCAGCGCTCCTCCAGCATCGCTAATCCCGGCTTTGATGCGGTTAGAGCCCTGGCTCCCCGGCTCCGGGCTTGGGCCAGGGCTGCTGATGTTCCCAGAACCTGCTCGGGGCCACAGGCCTCAGCTGACCCTGCCTGCAGGCTCCCTCCCTGGGGGCCGGCGGGGAACTGAGGCCCAGAGAAGGACTCAGAGAAGGTCACCAGGTGGGAGGTGATGGCCAGGGAGGTGAACCTGTCAAAACCAGCTTTGCTCCCACTCCCCCTCCCCTCCCCAGACACCCTGTGCCCAGGGGAACGAGGGTGGGGAGGAAGGGCATCGGTCTAAGGCTCCTTCTGAAATGGAGGTGCCATGAGTACCCGAGAAGAAAAGCCTCAAAGAAGGCCCGCTTTCCATTTTATTTCTTTGGGACCCGCGCTGTTGAATCTGCAGGTCCCGGGCCACGTACACCTTCCCTCCCGAGCGGGGAGGACACGTCTCTCCCCTCCTGGCCCTCAGGGTCTGGCTCCGCTCCGTGTCCCTCCCGCGCCTCTCCGGGCCCATCTCTGGCCCTCCTGCGGCTCCAGGCCCATCAGCGGGGCCGGCCACATGCGGGTCTGGACCCAGGATACAGGCCCCTGACTCAGCTCCTGCCCAGGGCTCAGGGGCAGCCAGGCCCTGCCACCTGTGCCAGCGGCTTGCCAGTCCAGCCCGAGCTTCCAAAGGCACCGCCCCCGCCCCTCCACAGCCCGAGGGCAGCCTGCCCAGCGCTGTTCTGGGCACCAGGAGAACAGGGCCCCTCACCTAGGCCCCAGAGCAGCAGAGGGTTCTGGAAGCTCCAGTCCCAGCCAGCAGGCAGAGCGGGAAGGCTCAGGGGGGCGGGCAGGTAGAGGCGCCTTCCCACGCCCGCTTCCCACTCCCTATTGGGGGGCCAACCACAGGGCTGACTGCACATCTTTTCATCAAGATTAAAGGTGCACCCCTCTCATCTAAGATCTTCCTCCTTTCTGACCGCCCCTGCCCCATACACACACACACACACACACACACACACACACACACATCCGCCTTTCCTGCCTTTATTTAGATCGGTTCCTTCCTCGCTCTGCTTTCCTATCCTTCCTGTCTTCCCCTCCCCTCTGCTCTTCTTTAGAAAGTTCAGGCACGTAAGGAGCCGCTTTCCTTTTCCATCACCACCATCACAAAGCTCTTAGCAGCTTCCCTCGTGTTCCTGGGCGTCAGTGAGCCCGGGGCCGGTGCTGAGGGTGAGACGTCGCCGTGCAAACCCGGCCTGAGACAGCTGCCTCCTGCAGGCAGCCAGCGGGGGAAGGCTCTTCAGGGTCTGGCGTGTCCTTGATAGACAGGCATCGGATGACCCTGCCTGTGCCAGGGACGGGTCCTTTGCCTGCTGTGTCAGCCGTGGCTGGTGCGGGAGGCCCAGCGTTGAGGGTGGGCGCTGGAGGCCAATAGACCAAGAGCCCGGGATTTGATTCCCGGCACCAACACCTCCTGCTGTCCGGCTTTCCGCAAGACCCTCAGCACCTCGGGACCTCAGTTTCCGCATCCGGAAAGTGGGAGTGGCGGTCACCTCTGACTCACAATGCCCTGGAGAAGAGTCACTGAGAAAAATGGCCGCAAGCACTAGACTCGGTGCCTGGCTCACAGCAAGCGCCCGGTGAGGGCTCACGGATGCTCGTCGTGGTGTGATCCATGGTAAGGTCTCCAGGGGTGGGTTATGTGGAGGGAGGAGGACAAGGATACCAGCTCTTCCCCCCCCTCCGCCCCCCTCCCCCTCATGAGGCACTCATAGCATCCGAGTTAGAGGTAATTGTCACTCCCATTTTCCAGATGTGGAAACTGAGGTTCCGGGAGGCTCCGGGTCTTACGTAAAGCCAGGCCGCTCGGAGGTGTTGGAGCTGGGAATCAGATTCTGTTTGTGCAAGAATGGATGATGCAAACGAGGGCGGTGCCAGCGGAGGCCCTGCCAGCTCCTCAGGGCGGGGGGTGGGAGTGGGGGGGTGCTGTAAACAGGCTGCCACCAGCTGTCCGGACCCATCCACTGTTTTGGAAGTGATTGGAGCATCTGCCCCCGGCGCCTCGCCGCGCTCTGCCCAGGCCTCTGATGGCAAAGTCGGGGCTGTGGCTGGGGGTCTGGCCCCGCTGGCTCTGCCAGAACCCCTGTGAACTCGTCCAGCCTCAGCCCCATGCACGAGCTTCCCCCTCGTTGAGCTACTCCCTGCCCCGTGCAGGGGGGAGGGCGGGGCGGGCCCTGCCCAGCCTCAGGTCCTCACCATCGATCTGTCCACCTTCATTCGCCACCTGCCAGCCTCCTCATTCCAGTTCCTCCCCTTGACCTCCTGAAGTCAGATCCCGCCTGCTCCCCATCTGCCCAGAAGCAGTTAGAATGTGTTCTGTCTTCTTTTTCAAAATATGTTTTCATTGATTTTAGAGGGAGAGATAGAAACACCAACAAGAGAAACATCATTGATTGGCTGCCTGCTATTCGCCTCCCACTGGGGGTCTAGCCTGCAACTTGGGCGTGTGCCCTGACTGGGAATCAAACCCGTGACCGGTACATGCGTCGACAGTCAACCACTGAGCCACACCGGCTGGGCTGTTCCATTTTCTTGACTGACCTGGTGGGATCTGCATCTGCCTCCAGCTCCCCCTCCCAGCTTCACCCCGATTTCTGGCCTTTGCCGTAGCCACGCTGCACTAGCCACAGACGCCCAGACCCCCCATGACTCGTCTGCCTTTGCTAAGCCGTCCCTCCACCTGGAGGTCCCTCTCTCCACCCCTCTGTCTTATGCCCTCCCACCCTCCTTTCAAAGACCACCTCCTCACTGAACGTGTCCTCATGCTCACACACACACACACACACACACACACACACACACACACAGTATTCCTGCACCTCTGCATCTGCACAGAACAGTTCTCACTCTTCACCTTGAACATGAGTTTTGCTTTCCAAATTCCATCTCCTCTCCTAAACCCCAGGCCATGGCAGGCCCAGCATCCTGGCACCCCGGTTGCTATTGCCCCACAATTCCGGGCACACAGAGACACTCCATAAAACCGATGCTCCCCGCTGCATGAAAATATCTATTCACCCGAAATAAAAGCATCTCTGAAAGTCTCTTGTCTGACGCTTACTGCCCAAGGCGTGCAAACCAACAATCGCATCATTGATAACTCCTTCTGCCTTTCCGTTTTTAGAAGTGCACCGCAGACGGGTATTCTGGGCGAGAGTCTCCCTAAGAATGGATGAGCCCATGCAGGCGGCTGCCTCTCTGTCCCCCGGTTCCGGAATGAAAGTCGCTGGCATGCTCCAGAACCCCAAGAAAACAGGAGAGAGAGGGGGACATGCAAGAAAGCAGCGTGGCCAGAGGCGGTTCCGAACAAGCCCGCCACACACCCTCGCTCGTGGAGTGCGCGAGAAAGCGGAGAGCATGCGTTACCTGCGGGCTCTGCCTCGGGGACGCGCGGGGGGGAAATACAAGGGTTTTCTTGAGGGTGTCTGAGTTCAGCACATGCTCCCTGCGCGCTCCTCTGCCCGGGCCCCGCGCCTCTGGCTGCTCTGCCTGGCAACTCTGAAACGCTGTCCTTTATGCAGGGCGTTTATTTCGGGCCCACCGCATGACCGGCGATGGCGAGCCAAACTATAAGATGTTATGAATCTCAGATTTCCTGTTTGGAGAGCGCACGGAGGAGGCTGCGGTCCTGCCTGCAGCTCCCCCGGGCGCATCAGCCGCGGACTGGACTTCGGAGAGCATCTCAGAGCGCGGGCCCTCACGTGACGTCACCACTTGTGATCCTTGGCACGGAGGCCATATATGGGTATGTTTCTGGAACTGCCCCGGAGGGAGCGCGAGGGGAGAGAGGAGCAGAGGATCGAGACATGGAGAGGCGGGAAAGGAGAAGGGAGAGAGGACCGGGAGATACAGAGACGGGAGCGAGGGAGACAGACAGGGTGGGAGAGGGGAGAAGAGGCAAGAGGATGGAGAGGAAGGAGGGGGTGTGAGGAGAGGTGATGGAAGAAAGGAGGAGGAAGCAGGTGGGAAGGAGAGAGGATAAGGAATGAATGGAGAGAAGGAAAGAGAATTATAAAAAATAAAAATAAAAACCACCAGAAAGACAAAGGAAGAAAGAAATTGTGACCATTTAAGAGATGAAAGGGGGGAGAGAAAATAAAGGAAAAGAAAGAGAAAAAGGAATAAGAAAAAGCATGAACTGAAAGAAAGAGAGAGGGAGAGGGAGAGTCGGGGGAGAGGGAGGCGAATGGGAAAGGAGAGAGGGAGGGAAGTGAAATAGAAGGGAGGAGGGGAGACAGACAAGGTGGAGAAGATAGAGAAAGAAGGGAGACGGAGAGCTACGTAGAGAGAAAAGGGGGAGTGGAGGGAAGCCTGGAAGGAAGATGGGCTGGATGAGGGAGAAGGGGAGAGGGAGGTGAAGATGAAGGGATTCAGTGTAAATGGCCTTTGCAGAAAAACCCCCGGGCCGGGGAGCGGGTGGCAAACAGCAGAGGCTGACGTTTGCAGGTTCCAGGGTTCCAGCCGCCGCAGGCTGAGCCATGAGGCCGGAGCCACAAAGAACTGGGGAGTAAAGGAACCCGCCAGCTTGGGGCCCACCCTGGGCAGAGGCACCGGCAGAAGGGGCCCCTCCTCCCGGAGAGGAGAGAAGACCCTGGTGTGCCAGGCAGCCCGTGGCACCTCCTGTGGGTGTCAGGCGGCAAAGGCCACACACAGCCATGTACATGGAGCTCCTGGGAGACCCGGGAGCGGGCATGAGGCGTGCCCGGCGCTTATGGGCGCCCACCTGTGCCTCCGATCTCAGGCCTCGAGGTCGGGGGGCTGAAATACACACTCCGTCAGTCTCAGGCCGCGGGGTTGGGGGTTGAAATACACACTCGGTCCGTCCCTCTCCGCGCCAAACCGTTTCCGTTTCGAAGGCCCATTCCCCTTGGAGAGCATGGGATTGATGACAGGATGTGCTGGGTTTATGACTCCTCAGCGACTTCCTCGTAAATGATTTCTTTTTAACTCAGACTCAGGAGACGTCGGACGCCTTGACACGCACGTGGGATAGTCCACCTGGAAATAAACCTCAGGGAATACACGGCTCCCTGGCGTCGGGCCAGGGTTCGGGGGGTCTGACTGGTGCTGAGGACAGGTCTGTGCCGGGCTGACTCCCGGCTACTCTGACACCTGCTGGACTGTCTCTCTCTCCAGCGGGGACAGCCCCCCGGGCCACTGTGGCTGGGCTGCCCCTCAAGGTTACCTCAAGGTCAGCCCTCTCCGATCCCGTAGCATGATAGGGCGGCGAGAGAAGGGCGGAGAGGGGCTGTTGGGTCCTCTTTACCGTTGGGGAATGTTCCCCAGCCGGAAGAAGCTCTAGTGGGCTCCCTGGACTGCATCGCTGGGGTCCTGCTGCTTTCACGGGCTCCCGCTGGAGGCAGGACACGGGTCCCCCCACTCCCTACCCCCAGATTGGGCCTCGGAGGTGGCCCTCTGCCTGGCCTCGCCCTCCCGGCCCAGACAAACCTCTGACCATGGAAAGAACCGGGGAAACCCGCCCTCCCAATCGTGTCGATTTGTGCCTGGACTCAGCCTCTGCCAATCGCGAACCCACATTGTGGGCGAAGCATCGCAGGGAGCACAGAGGGCTCTGGGGTGCACAGCCGAGGTGGGGGCCGGCCAGGCACACGCTGAGAGGAGGGGACCCCACCGTCCTGCTGCAGCCCCGGCCTTCCCAGCCAGGACGGCCAGCACCCCCTTTCACAGAGAAGGAAACGGAGGCTCAGAGAGGTTGGGGCGGGTTTCCATAGTCCCAGAGGGCACAGGGGATGGTGACGCCAAACCAGCGCTTTCTCTGCAACTCGACCCGCCCCGTCACAGGACATCCAGACAGGGGAGCTGGGGGGGAGGACAAGGAGCCCCACAAGGTACAGATACAAATGGGTGACGAAGCGCTTTGCCCGGGCCCTTCCCTCCGCCCAGCTGGGAGGCGAGATGCTGCGGGCGCAGGTGCCCGGAGCCCAGGGGAGGACAGGGGGCCCCTCGGCTGACATCACCTCCTCAGTGAACAGGTTGGGGGACGTTGGCAGTTCCCGGCCCTGACTGTATATTAAAACCCCCGCCTCTCCCCGGAGATTCCATTCATCCAGAGTCAAGGCCCAAACAACACTATTTAAAGCTGTTTATTGACGTAAAATCTACCCCACAGCAAAGTGCACATACCCTGTTTCCCCGAAAAGAAGACAGTGTCTTATATTAATTTTTGCTCCCAAAGATGTGCCAGGTTTTATTTTCAGGGGATGTCTTATTTTTCCATGAAGAAGAATATGATACACATTTATTGTTGAACAACAACAACAACAAAGGAAATGTATTACCTGTCTACAGTACAGTAGTCGTTGTCATCACAAACCAGCTCACTGATTGGCCGCAGCGCAGCCACAGCTATTTAGGCAGTGCGAAGTCTCTTTAAATTAGGAGTCAGACGCCTTACGGTAGCTTTGGGAACTACCCCTTATATTTCGGGGAGGTCTTATTTTCGGGGGATGCCTTATATTGCAGTGAGAGGCAAAACTGGGAGTAGGTCTTATTTTCGAGGGATGACTTACTTTCAGGGAAACAAGGTATCTACGTGTTCAGCTCAATCCATTTTCACCAACTGAGCTTCCCCAGCATGTAAATCTAACAGAATATTGCCAGCACCCCAGTGCCCCCCTTTAGCTCCTGCCCTCGTCTCAACACCCAACACTTCCTGCCGGGGTGGTGGTTCTGAGCCACGCAGGTTGTTCCGAACGTCATATGAATGGAGTTGTGTCTGTGTCTCCTTTCATTCAGGAGTATGTTGTGACATTCACGCGTACTGTTTCAGGGAGCTAGGGATCGCTCCTTCTCATGGCTGCGTAGTATTCCGCGTCATTTATTCTGTGGACTTCTGGGTAGTTGCCTGTGTGGGCAGTTGTGAACATTCAAGTGCCGGTCTTCTGTTGCTGGGACAGAGGGCAGGGTTGCTCCACTTTAGCGGCACTGCTGGGCAATGTTCTAAAGCCGCCGCAAACTTCCGTGCCCGTCCTCCACGTGTCAGAGTCCCCGGTGCTCCATTACCCGCCCACACTTGGTGTTTTCCATCTTTCCTCCTATTGTCCATCTGGGGGGACATCCGGGGTCGCTCCATGCATGTTCACTGGGAAATGACAAATTATGTTGAGCACCTGGGAAGCTTTGGCATCAATGATCTCTGGGGCCTTTCCAGGGTCCCCAACTTTGTACAGGCCCCCAAGGTAGTGCTGTGGAACAGGCCTCTGGGGAGGGTTTTTTGTGGGGACAGAAAGGGGTAAAGGAGGATATCCATGGGCCCACAGCGCACAAGATTGACGCAGAGGCCGAAACCAGACAACTGGCTGACCTGCTGGGGAGCAAGAAGAAGGATGTGACCCCAAGGAAAAGCCTCCAGGTTCACACGTGGCTCCAGGAGGGCCCTGCTCTCCCAGTCCTAACTGAACCTCCCCCTGCCCCTCACTCTCTGGCCCCTTTACCTGTCACATATTTATCTGCCTGTGTCTCCCATCTGGGCACTGCTGTCTGTCAGTACCGACAACAGTGCCTGGCACATAGTAGGTGCTCATTAACTACCTGTTGGGTGGATGTGTTCATATTCAAGCCACCAAAGCTCCTGGGTCTGAAATGGGAGCCCTGTCTGCTTCCCTTCATGTTTAATTTCATGTGAATTTCCACGAATAACAGTGTGCTTGTGTGTGTGTGTGTGTGTGTTTGCGCACGCTTGCATGCTCGCGCTATGAGGCAGTTTGCTGAGCCCCACACCTAGTAGGGCCCAGAAAGGGAGCCAGACCCTGGACATTTTCCTCAGGACAGTGCCACCTTTTCCAGTGAAAGGGGGTGGAGTCGGGTGGAGGGAGCTGGGATGTGGGTCAATGCCAAGTGCCGGGACCGCCCTGACCCAGAAACGGAAGATCACCCGCTAAAATAAGCGGGCCCGCAGCCGCGGCGTCCTGGCCCCCGTCCCTGGCTGCCTCTTGATATCAGTTTATTTTGGTCGCAAGAGATGAAGGAGAACAGACAACATACTGATCCTCCCGCTGGCAGAGTGGGGGAAGGACAGCTGGGGGAGGGAGAGCAGACAGAACACCCACCCCCCTTCCTTTCTTTAAAACAGACCCTGTGCCCTTTGCGGGGTGGTCAGCGGACATCATCTTTCTTCTGGAACATTCAGAAACCACCCCGAGCACCGTCCCAGCTCAGGGGGCCCAGGCACACTCCAGAGAGAGAAGCGTGTTTCCCTACACAGAGAGAGCAGCATGAGGGGTGGTCTTCCCCCCTCTGATGGGAGAGGGCAGGCCAGTCTCATGCCTTAGGACACCCTAGGTGGTCGGGGGTCACACCACTGGGCTGAGGGGTCACCACCAGGGCCCCTGGGGACCGGCCAAGGCTCCCTGACTCTGGCCCCGTTCTCCTCACACCCCACCCGCCTGGAAAGGGGGAGGAGGGTGGGGACAGTAGATCTTATCAGGGTTTTCATCCACATTAGCAGATCCGAGGTGCAAGTGCCATCGTGGGGCCTCCGGCTCTTTGCCGCTGGCCGGGCCCTTCCTGGCTCATGACGGGCTCTTCAGACCGGAGCGGCCAGGGTGGAACAGCAGGACAGGAGGACAAGGCCGAGGAGCCTCAGCCAACGTCTGAGTCTCGTGCTCTAAATGCCACACCCCCTGAGGGGACTCTCCAGCCACCCCTGCCTGGGAGCGCGAGGTATCCAGCCCCGGGCGCCCAGTGAGGTCCCCGAGTGGCACTGAGGCCTGCGCCCCGGAGAGAGCAGCCCACGGCAGCAGAGCCCCGGGGTCCCAGCGCTGTCTGTCCAGGAGCCTCGGGTCTCTCCAACGCATGCTTGCCCGGGAGGTGTCCTGGCCTGCTGGGGACGTGCTGGGGGCAGGCTTGGCCAAGCCCAGTGCAGAGACCTCTCTTCCCTGCGGGGAGCTGCCACCCTCAGGCAATCAGTGAGCACCCCTGTCCCGCTCCAGCACGGGCACTGCCGTCAGACTGCCCCAGTCATGCCCTGCTGGCTGCGCACCCGGCCATCGCCCTGCACCCCTGAAGCTCGGTTTTGTCTTCTGAGATGGGGGAGTGACATCTCTCCCCTGGCTGTGAAGGGGTTCATGGAGACCCCAGGACTCCAACAGTCCGCACAGGGCCCAGCACACGGGAAACGCATATCAGTAGGACCCCTTCCTGCCCACCTGCCACCTGCAGGGGCCATGGAGTGGAGGTGGCACCTCCTGTGGGTCAGGCGGGCCAGGCGTCCAATGGCCTGGGCTGATCCGACCTGGAGGCTGCTGGGCTGGGCTGATCCGACCTGCAGGCTGCTGGCTTTGTGGGCTGGCAGGGTCACTTGGCCCCTCTGTGGCTTGATCTTCCTGTGCCTGAGTGACCCTTAGGGACTCGGGAGCAAAGTCAAACCTTGAGTGGCCCACATGCCCGAGTTAGCTGCTGGAACAGGCTTTGCATGAGCATAGACATGGCGAGAGCAGGGCTGTGGCAAGGTCCTTTCTCACACAAGACTCCCCTCCTTCCCGGAGACCAGCCACCGGCAGTGGCGATACTGCACATCCTGCGGGAGCCCCTCGCCATCAGACAGAGCTGGGGGCAGGGGGAGGAGAAGGCAGAGACCCCGGAAATGCAGTCCCTGGCCCAGCCTCTCTGGAGATGGGCACACTCAGAGCGCGGTCGCTGCTCCAGAGAACCAGCTGTCACCCATTTGGCACCTGGGAGGCGGCTGCCAGCTGAAGGGCGTCTGGCGGCTCTCAGGCTTCAGCTTGCACCTCGGCCTTGCTCCTCGGGGAATCCAAAGCAGCCGGTGACTTGACATTGCTGAGGTGTCAGCCAAGCCTGGCACTTCGGGCAAAGCCCTGGCTGGCTCTGGTGCGGAGCGCCAGGGTCTGGATGGAGGGCAGTGCTGGGCATGCGGGGGGTGGAGCAGGGATCCTGACATCTGGGGTGGGAAGGGGTGGGCAGACGCCCTGGTTGACCAGCCCCCCCTGGGGTCCAGGCACCTACTCGGCCACCCTGTGAGGGAGGCGTCTTCATCCTGGTGGAGGAGTCCAGGCCCGTGGGGACTTGCTTGTACGCAGTGGTGGCCACACCTCCACGTACACAGCCTCTGTTCCACCCAGAACTGGAAGGGCTGTCCCACACAGACTGTCAGGACTCGGGGGTCCCCGGATCATCTGCCCCAGCATGCTTCTGCAGGCAGGAAACAGAGCCGGGGAGCTCGGCAAGGCTTCTCAGAGCCACTGCGCCCGCAAATCTCCTCAGTGTTTCTCCGTGGCCCCCGCCCAGCTGACAGTGTGACCTTAGTGGTTGATCACCGCCTCATGCCGTAGATGCTGAATCCCAAGGTGCTGGGGCCGTTGGCAGAAACCCCACCACAGCCTGGAAGGCAGGCTGGACTTCCTCTATGGCACGTTTAAGACGCCCGCTGCCCTGGAGACTCCCAGAAATGCTTGGGGCTGGAGAGGTTGTGGTTTGCAATAGACCAGAGCCTCGATGAACTGCTTGAGACTATGAGCACGGGCCTTGGGGTGTCCATGTCATTGTGCCTCCCCCATGCCGATAGGATAAACTGGGGTCACTCCCAGTACAGACTTGCTGGCAAGGTGACTGCCCACAGGTGTCCCTCCAGAGCCCAGTGGCTAAGAGCTCAGACTGGAGTCATCTGCCAGCTCCACCCCTTGATAGCTGTGTGACCTTAGACAACTTACTTAACCTTTCTGAGCCTTGAGGTGCAGGGGAGAAATGACAGGACCCGTGTCTCATAGGAAGGTTGCAGTAATTCATGTATATTACATAAATATATTAGAGTGAAGACTTATACATAGTAGAGACTGTTAAACATCCTGATGGAGATGAAGGGGCTGGTGGCTGGTTGGAAACAATGATTCTTAACAGAGGACAATTTCCCCAGGAGACAGTTGACAATTCTTGGAGACATTTTTTTTTTTTTTTTTGATAGCCACAACTGAGGGTGGGGTAGTGCTCCTGGCATCTAGTAGGTAGAGGGCAGGGATGCAGCTAAATATCCTTCTGCCGTAAGCCAATTCCAGCATGTCATACTTGCAAGAGTTTCATCAAAAGGTTGATGGAACTTGGGGACTCAACAAGGGCTGAGTCACATATAGTATTGCCTGCTGGAATGGCTAAAGGCACTTCCCCAAACCTGAAAATGATGAGTGCTCGCTGCCTGACAGCTCAGGGCATCTTAATCTACATGTTATTGCCTCCTCCTGGCCAAACACCTGAACAGCCAAAGGCAATTCCTCAATCTGACAGTGGATTCTGTACCTAACCCTACCCTTTGAAGTGTATATCTCCACCTTGCCTTAGGACAAATTGTGTTAATAAAAAGCAAGGGGTCCTGAGACAAGGAGGACTTGGTTTCTTCAGCCAGGATCCTCTGCTCCACCAAATGCCTTTCAAAATTATGTTTTATCTCTGGACTCTTATTTAATTTACACACAGCCTCTTCTCCAGGTTTCCAGGACCCTTCTAGATGCCGGATCAAGACCACCAGTGTTAAATGGCACCCAACATTCAGGACCTTTGATACATGAGACACACCCCACAACATAGAATTAATGTCTAAATGTCCATGGAGAAAGCCCAGCTGGCGGGGTGGTGTGTAGTGGGAGGAAGTCTGTGGAAGTGCAGGGAGGTCTGCGCTGAGTGAAGGAAGGAAGGAGAAAGGAGAAGAGAGGGGAAGGGAGGATCTGAACTCTCCTTCCATCCCAGAGGAATGGAATTTCAGGAATAGCTGTTATCTGGAGGGGCAGGTGTTAGGATTTCAATGTCTTGTGACTGTTACAGGGATGGCTCATTGAACAGGGCTGGTAAACCAGCCCTGAAGGTCACGGGCAGAGGGAAAAACAGCCATGATGTCAGCAAAGCAGAGGGAACAGCCTCGGTGGTCACCATAAAGGTTGGAATTTCTCCATTAAGTAGGAAAGGGGTGGGGGAGCCTGGAGGGTCTCAGCCCTGCTAGGGCCCAGCCCCTGCTGGAGGCTGGAGCATTCAGACGTGTACACGTGTGCATGGTGCACACACACAGGCACACAGGCACCAGTGATGCTCAGATCACATGCACTCTGCACGCGCATAGCTTGCCTTCTTTAAGTCAGGAAAAGAGGGGATTATAATCTAACAGTTGGCAAGATAGTTGGCAAATAAATGAGTCATAAAATATTAATGTTGAAATCTAAAAAGGTCTCTTTTTTGGTGCATTGTGTGCACATGTGGGGTGAGAGGCACCTGACACATTAACAAGAGCTTGGACCTAGCCACCCAGATGCCTGCCTTGGTTCTTCTGGAAAGTTCTATGCCAATCATTTCCCAAGAAGAGAAGGAAGGGGCTGCACTGTGGAGCGTAAGAATAGAGGCCCGCCAAGATCAGAGTACCTCGGAAGCAGACGGAGCAGCAATACGTGGCTGCACCCACAAATCTTCGTTCTCAGGGATTACAAACTCTACTTGTGAATCAACTGGAATTCAAATCAAACCCACGTAAACGTCTTCAGAACCAGAAGTGAAAAACGGGGCAATAATGATTTTGGAAGCGTGTCTGAGTCCCGGTATTCCACCTCCTCTCAGGCCATTTCCACGTAACGGGCTGTTGGGCAGAATTCAGTTCATATATGTGTTTGCTGCTGCTCTTAGTGCAAGTGGACACTCTCACACATGCACACATGTGGCTTGTATGACCGTGAGGCTGACTGTCTGGGAGCCCCTTAGGGACACGTGGCACCAGGTGTCCCTGGAGAGAGGCAGGTGAGGGCCCCTGGGAGCGGCAGGTGAGGGCATGCGCTGTCACACCTTCCTGAGGGCTGAGGTGGCCACCTCTGTTTCACAGCTAAGGTGGCAGAGGCTCAGAGACTATAAGATATATGTCCAAGTTTGATCTGTTAATATAGGGCTTAGATTTTACACTTCTCTCTCTCTCTTTATCTTTCTCTCTCTCCTCTTTCCTTTCCTTTCCTTCCTTCCTTCCTTCCTTCCTTCCTTCCTTCCTTCCTCCCTTCCTTCCTTCCTTCCTTCCCAATTTTTCTGGTGCCATCGAAGCTCCCCAGCATCAGCTCCAAACTGCACTGTCATAGCGCCTGGCCTGGCCTGCCAGGGCGTGTGACCTGGGCACGCACTGGGCCTGCCAGCAGCCAGGCCTGTACCTGGGGGCGGTGCCCTGTGGCTCTGGGCACTGCCAGCCCCGGGCTCCTGGGATAAGAGCTGACTTTTCTGGTGGGTGCTGGCTCTTTTATGGGCCTTCTTGACTGGCTGGCCGGCCCCTCCGGGCCTATAATTAGCAGCACCGCCTGGCGCCGGCCCAGGGATCAGGTGTCTGCCGGTCTGCAGGTCCCAGCGCAGCCCTGGTGGGGCCTGGAGATTATCTCCGGCTGCAGTGGCCAGGGGTCTGGTTTCTGACCAGGAAGTCTCTGGCCTGGCTGGCGAGGGTGTCCGTGTCCCCCTGGGAATCCTGTGTTTTTCTTTCTAAATCTGTGTGCCTGGGCAGGGCCCTCCAGCGGTGCACCGATCGGTCTCCAGGTCACGGGGCGCTTCCAGCCACCCCTGCCTGGCGGCCTCGGTGGGTTTGACGACACGGAGCTGGAGCAAGGCGCTGCTTCCTTCTCACGCCAGGGCAGGGGGCGCTTCCTGTGGGCAGGAGCGTAGCCTGAACCTGAGATGAGACTGACTGAGACATCGCCCCCCGTGCCAGGCACCAGGCCTGAAAATGTCCCTTGCGCCCCAGTCAGTTTGGCTCAGTGGATAGAGCATCAGCCTGTGGACTGAAGAGTCCCAGGTTCGATTCCTGCACATGTCCGCCTTGCAGGCTCAGTCCCCAGGAGGGGGCATGCAGGAGGTAACCAATCCTTGATTCTCATCATTGATGTTTCTCTCTCTCCCTCTCCCTTCCTCTTTGAAATCAATAAACATTATTTTTTTAAAAAATACTACTGACGGAACCGGTTTGGCTAGTGGATAGAGCGTCGGCCTGCGGACTGAAAGGTCCTGGGTTCGATTCCGGTCAGGGGCATGTATCTTGGTTGCGTGCATATCCCCATTGGGGGGCGTGCAGGAGGCGGCTGATCGATGTCTCTCTCTCATCAATGTTTCTAACTCTCTATCCTTCTCCTTTCCTCTCTGTAAAAAATCAATAAAATATATTTTTAAAAAATACTACTAATAAAAAAAATGCCCTCCAGGTGGTGGGCAGAGGTATCCCAGGTCCCTGCTCTCATGGAAAGGCCTGGCTATTGGCAAGCATGTGGCAGGATTCTCAGCATCAACTTTGAGGTCCGGACGACCAGCACAAGGACGTTTGGAGAGCGGGCTGAGGAGGGGCCCGGAGCCGCCATCGAGCCGTGAACGGGGTTTGGAGCCGGATTGAATTCCTTTTCTGCCGCCTCTTGGCCACGTGACTCTGGGCCTCGGTTTCTTCATCCACAAAACAGGGACGGTCATTCCTCGAAGGGGGTCTGCGGTGAGATCAACGCCGGAGCCGCTCCTGGACACAGACCCCCAGTGACAGGGTCAGGCCTGCCCTCCTCAGGGGCCTGGCCTCTTGCCTTCTGAATTACCCATGTTTTCTGGCGGATAAAACGACTTTTTAATCCAGGAAGATCTTCTCAAAAGTCGGGGGTCATCTAATACGCCGACTGTCGTCTTATAGGGCGAGTATATCCCGAGCTCTATATTTGAACTGGAAAAGTCGGGGGTCGTCTTATACGCCGGAAAATACGGGGAAAGGCTTTGCTGCTGTGACACATCTCGAAGTAGCAATGGCTCAGACACAGTCATTTCTTCCTCTCTCTTGACAAGTACACACGCCGGTATTCTTTGCTGGCCAGTGAAGTTTCGAGGGCCCAGGCCGCCTCCACGGGTGCCTCTGCCATCTTATAATTGTGTGATTTCCGGGGTCACCATGTCCGCCTGCACAGGGTGGAGAGGAAACGGCATGGACAGGGCCCATGGGTAGGCCCCATTGGCCAGGCTCGGGTGGCAGGCATTAGGCTCCCGTCACTTGACGTGCGCTTGGTCCCCCGGCCACTTCTAACTTCAGGCCTCGGAGGAAGGTCACCCAGCTCCGTCCTCAGGAAGCAGGGCCTCCTCCTCTGGAAGGTTCTGGAGGAGGCCCCGGGAGAAGGGAACTGCCGGGAGCCCCAGAAATGAGGTCCTGGTTCTTTTTTTTTTTTTAATATATTTTATTGATTTTTCACAGAGAGGAAGGGAGAGGGATAGAAAGTTAGAAACATCAATGAGAGAGACATCGATCAGCCGCCTCCTGCACGCCCCCCCACTGGAGATGTGCCCGCAACCAATTATGTGCCCTTGACCAGAATCGAACGTGGGACCTTTCAGCCGATGCTCTATCCACTGAGCCACATGCAAGGGGTCCTGGTTCTTGATTTGGGTTCCTGGCCCCGGAGCAGGCGCTGGGATGAGGATTGAAATGACTGCCGAGGACTGGGGGAGACCTCGGCATTGGTGGGCAGGGAGGTCCCCAAGGGGAAGTCAGCCCACCCAGGGTGTTTCTCAGGCCAGCCACATGGGGCAGCGGGAGCCTAAAGCTCAGGGACTGGGAGCCAGGAGGGCACGGAGCCTCGGAGTCACCCTGTGAAAGGAGGGGGGCGCTGGGTATTATCCCTGCATCTGGCAGTGGTTGAGAGCTGCTCCTGGGGGTGTCGTTGCCTGGCCCTGTGGTCTCTCTGTGGTCTCTCCTGGGGCAAAGGAGAGACCACAGCAGGTGCAGGCAGGGGGACGCTGGAGGTGTGCTCTGAGTGGCAGGGTACGGGACCTGAGCGGGCACTCACAGTGTCTGCTGCGCGCAGCAAAGGTGCAGGGACCTCAATTCCCTCCCTCAGCTGGTCCCCTGAAGGGAGAGGGTGGGGGCCAGCTCCCGCCTGCAGCCCTGAAGCAGTGTTACAGGGTGGGGATAGCTACATGGCTCAGAGTCTGCCGTCCTGAGCTGGAGCTTCTGGACAAGAGACCGTGAGCGAGAGAGCCATCTCCTCACTGAGCGGCACTCCCCGGGTGCCCACTGAACCCGTGGCCTTGCGCCGGGCTGGGCGCTGGGGCACAGCTGAGAGGCAGTCACTGCCCAGCCTCCTGGGCTGCTTTATGGGGAAAACAGGAGGGCGGGCTCTGAAAATCAGACAGGACGCCCCCAACCCCCAGCCTCAGGAGGCAAATTCAGTTCCTTTGTAGCTCTGTTTGCTGAGCATCGCACCTGGCCCTGTGCTGTGCAGGAGTCTCCGTCCTGGAGACAGACACCCGGGTTCGTGTCTGTAGAGTGGCTATGCTCCCTGGCCCCGGGAAGATCAGACCAAGATCGCAGAAAATGTGCGGGTCCTGGTGACACATGAAAATGCAAACTCCTTGTTCAAAAATCAGCGACGTTTGCCGAAAGCGGTTTGGCTCAGTGGATAGAGCATCAGCCTGCGGACTGAAAGGTCCCAGGTTCTATTCCGGTCAAGGGCACGTACCTTGGTTGCAGGCACATCCCCAGTGGGGGGCATGCAGGAGGCGGCTGATCAATGTTTCTCTCTCATGGATGTTTCTGGCTCTCTATCCATCTCCTTTCCTCCCTGTAAAAAAAAAAAAATCAATACAATTTAAAAATTAGTGAAGTTGCCGAAACCGGTTTGGCTCAGTGGATAGAGTGTCAGCCTGCGGACTGAAAGGTCCCAGGTTCGATTCTGGTCAAGGGCATGTATCCTGGTTGCGGGCACATCCCCAGGGGGGAGTGTGCAGGAGGCAGCTGATCGATGTCTCTCTCTCATTGATGTTTCTAGCTCTCTATCTCTCTCCCTTCCTCTCTGTAAAATATCAATAAAATATATTTTTAAAAAAATTAGCGAAGTCTCAGGACAGTCACAGCAGAACATGGAAACAGGGGTGTCTGCGTGCAGGACGGGGTGGGCCTGTCCCTCCTCGAGGTCCCACTGCAAACCCATTTGGTGAACTGCCAAGTGCAGGTTCTACCTGAGAGCTGGTGGTTAGCCCAGGGCGGCGGGAGTCCAGCTGGGCCCAGGAGTGAATGGCACCCACCGGGGAAGGCCAGGCCCCGGGGAGAGGCCCTCCGAGTCTGGACAGCTGTCACCGACCCTGGGAATCAGACAGTCTGTCCTCAAAAAGGGACAGCCAGTCCTCTGACCTTGCCAAGGCCAGACACCCTGCTCCTAGGTCAGAGGGCTTGGCAGCCTCTGGCACAGACTGGAAGCACAGACTGTACTTACAGGAGAATTGACTCCTGGTGACACCCAGTACAGGGCAGCCCATCAAGGTCACCGTACCAGCCACCCAGCCCCGTGCCCCCCCCAACAACCCATGGCAAATCCCGCTCAGTGGCGGGTGCTGCCACGTAGCCAGGAGCTCGGGCGCTCAGCACGCGCAGCCGGGCCTGAGGCCCGCCCTCCGAGGAAGGCCTCGGGATTTCATCCGGATGCCAACATTCTCCTGGCTCTGGATACTCCTTGGACTTGGGACGGGTCTGTCCGCGGGAGGGAGGCACCTGAACCTCGGAAAATACTGGCTTTCTCCGTGGGGCCGATCTGAGGGCCGCAGCCCCAGAGCAGAGCTGCGAGCCACCTGGCAGCCGTGCTCCGCTGTGGGGAAGGGAGGGGCTCTCAGAGGCGGGGAGTGAGCAGAGGTACACGGGGCCCCTCAGGAGGTTCCATCAGGGGACATACCCTGCCTCCACGATGAACAGTTTCACACCAAGTGGAAAAAACGGACCAGAAAGATAAGGCTCGGTCTGGAAACAATCACGTGGCCTTGAATATCTTGGCGATGCATTTGATCTGGATGCGGGAAGTGCGGGCCCTGTTTTCTGAAACCACTGACCTTCACATGAGATGTTGGGGGTTGTACCTACGTGAGCATCCCCCTGGCTGCCTGAGGAGGAGGTGAGACCGGCGCTTTCTTCTCCCCCGGTTCCTGAATGTTCAGAGCGGCCACACACCCTTTCCTTTCCTCAGGCCCAGTGATGGCCTTGAGATGCACACTGACCTTGCTCCTCATGCCAGCTGGGCCCCTAGACCCCCCCAATCCAGCCCCCAATCCTCGTAAGGTGCTTCCTGCCCCAGCCCGGGGGGCTCCTCAGGTCAGGAGTCCAGGGAGCCTTGGCTGGTATCTCTTCGCAGGGTCTCCTGAGGCCGAACCCAAGACCCGCTGAGGCTCAGCAGGACGGAGGTCCCGCTTTCTCGCTGACTGTGGAGACCATTCTCAGAGACCTCTGGGGTCTTTGCCTCAGGAGCCTCGACCCCAGCCTCCCTCACCCAAAGCCTGCTTGCACGTGAGTCTCTCAGGCTTGTCTGCTAGCAGCCAGAGAAGACGCTTTGCCTCCCGGGATCCTGGAAGTAGGTCAGACCGCGAGGGAGGTCTCCCTGTCTCCCAGTCTAAGGATTGGAGCCTTAATTACATCCGCAGAATCCCTTCTGCCCTGAGAGGTGGCATAATCGCAGGTCTGATGCTACCCATAGTCACAGCCCCGGTTGGAGGCCTTGGGGCCGGGCTAGGAATTGGTCCACCCCGACCCCCCTTCCTGGCTCTCAGGACACCACACCCTGCTGGCTCTCTCCTTCCCTCGCTGCTGCTTCTGTGGTCCTTGGCTGCCTTCACTC
>PVJN01019958.1:0-36629 GCA_004026805.1 Lasiurus borealis
AGAGGGAGGGGCGGGGCGAGCCCTGCGGGCGACGTCGTGATTGGCACGCCCCTACTTCCAGTGTCTCGGAACCCCAGGCGGGTGCGGAAGCACAAAGTTTGTCCGCTGCGGGGCACCGTAGTGGCTTTAACCAAGGAGCAGCGGGCTGCGCTGGGCTGGGCTGGGCGCTGGGTCCCAATTGAGCTTTGGAGACTCCCATGGCTGCGGTGTTTTTAGTGACGCTCTATGAGTACTCGCCGCTCTTCTACATCGCGGTGGTCTTCACCTGCTTCATCGTGACCACCGGCCTGGTATTGGGATGGTAAGTGCCCCGGAGCTAAGGGCAAGGAAGGGAAGGAGGGGCAGCCGGCCAGGCAGCCGGGTCGCGGCGAGCTGCTGGGGGCGTGGAAGCAGGGGGAGGTGCGGCGCTGGGGCGCCTGGGGCTGGTGGGGAGCCGGTGCCCCGGGCTCCGAATGGCTCCGCAAGAACAGCTAGGTAGACACTGCACCTGCATCACTGCCCCGCATGACCGCCCGGTCCCCGCCGCTGCGGGCAGACGGGGGCGGGGCCGGATGGAAGTACGTACTTCACCCAGCTTTGTTTCTGGGTAATAAAGCGTCCGGGAAGGGCCTGGTCTTGGATAGAATACTCGTCCGCCAGCTTCTGTCCCAGATTGGGGCCTACTGTGTGCCCAGGGTCCGGTCTCCTGCGGTGCAGTGCGCAGACGAGGACAGTGAACAAAGTTGATTGTTGTTCTTCTGAGCACTTGGCCTCGGCGTCACTTGTAACAGAACACTCCATTGTATCATGTTTAGAGAAGCCTCGTAGGTAACAGCTAGTTGAAAACATTTGACTGTACCCATTGATGAGAGAGAGAGGAGCTAGATTTTGAAGAATGAGTGTTTTGAAAAAATAAGTGGAGTAAAATTGGTAGAGAATAGAAGGCATTCCAGAGAGTACAACATGGGCAGAGGGCCAGAGGAGACGTGTAAAATGAATGACTATTAACAACAAAAAAAAATAACATACCCTTTGATCACAATATATGTGCTTACTTTATAAAAGGACAGGAGCCCATGTCATTTTCTGACAATATGTACTATCTTGAAGATCTAAGCAATTTTAACGCTTTCACACTGCTCTACTGTAGGCAGTAGAGCATAAAACTCCTTGTGTGTGGTGGGGGAAGATTAAGATCGGTTTTACACAATTTGTTATTCTTGGCCCATCAGATTTTATTGTTATTGTTCTTCAAGAAAGTTTGTGATTGGAATTAGGAAGCTGTTGCCCAGTTGAGAAAGGCCGTGTTAACGCAAGATTTTAAAATAGCTACAATGTTAGTGTTATTCTCTTAAAGAAATGTAATTTTTCTCCACTAAAGAAAATAGGTGACTAGTTGATAATTGCAGTATATCCTTACATTTTGATTTTCAGTGGCCACCTAATGAGATATTTTAGATATCTGTCTTTAGTAGTATTGAGAAGAGGAAAATGAGTGAAGATCCTATTGGTAATGATGGCAACATCTCTGTGTTAAGGGTATTTAGGAACCTCATGTTTGTAGTGGTTAAGAGACAGACTTTGATATTAGACCTAATTCAAATCCTGGTTCAGCCAAGTTTAAGGCTGAAAACTTAATGACACTCTAGATAGGGTTTTTCAAAGGGTAGAAGCTAAGATAACTGTAGAACTTTTGGAATTCTGAATGCAGTACTGCTAAGGCCAGAGATCATGCTTGTGCTAGTCATTTTCATCCTGATTTGGGTTAAACCAGTCACTGATCTTGAGGCTAACCCAACTATTCTCTCCATCGGGGTTAGCTTTGTTCATCTAGATACATTTTTTACTAGCATTTATTTGCTAACCTAAGCCAAGGTCACAGATGCATTGAGTAGAAACAATGAAAATCATCTAGATCTCATGAAAACAACTTTCTAATAATATCCCAGGTAGAAGGTAAACCCATTAATCCACTATGCTCTTCACCCTTGTCATTCTTTTTAACTTCTCATAATATAATCCCCAGCAGTCATCTTTCTTCTCTCTCATGGTTTTTATCTTAGTTCAGCTCTGAGTTTCTTTCCCATTGCTTCTTTCCACCATTCTCCTTATCTAGCTGCACTGTGTGGGAGTGGAAAAAGAACAGGAACTTCTGATTATTGGAATGTCAATAGCAATAATAAAGAATCATGCAACTAGAACTATGGTGTTTCTATTTAACTATGTGGTGGTTTCTTTGAACCCTAGTAGCTCACATTTATTAAATTTCTCCTTTCGCCATGCACTGTGCAGAAAAACAACAACAAGTTTTAACAGTTTCAAATAATCAGAGAGTCTAACTCTGTAACTACTCCCTGCTTCTTCTTGACTATAGGTTATCAAGCTACTAGAGGCACAGTGCATGAAATTCATGCATGGTACAGTCCCTAGGCGTGGCTAGCAATCAGGGCCAACGGGGCCTTCCTTCTCCTGGCTGCCATCTTCTGGGGCCTTCCTTCATTCCACACCGCCCCCTGATGGTCAGCACACATCATAACTAGCAGTTGAACTCCGGGTCAGTCAAACCCCTGAGGGGACAATTTGCATATTAGCTTTTTATTAAGTAGGATTGTCTCTTGCCTTGATATCACCATTATTGTACTCTGTTTTGTGAATCTGAGGCAGAACCTCTGAACCTCATTTCTTCTTTGCTAGCTGGCTGCCCATGAGGCTTTGCCAATAGGGGAGAGAGAGTGGAAGGCTAGAAGATAAGAGGACTTGCCACTTCCTGTTTGATTCTTTTTCTTGTTTGTCTCACCACAACCATAGTGCCTCACTCTGGCACTAACTGTCATTCTCAGTTTTTCCAGTTCATAGTTTTCCACTTTCTTAGAACCAGCCTCACTGCAACCCTTCAAAGATATCAATACCCTTTCCTCAGATCTGAGTCCTAGCTCTATGGGGGTCCTTCCTCCAAATTTCTAGGCTCTAGTAACTCTTTTTCCTCTATTTCTTATCCTAAGAGTGATCATTGCTTCCTATTGTTAGTACTTTTTTGATATGCAGTGTCCCTTTTTTGCTTTTTCAGTTCTTTAAAATCTGGTTAACATCTATCTATCTATCTACCTAAAATATATATATGTGTGTATGTGTGTGTGTGTGTGTGTGTGTGTGTGTGTGTGTATGTATGTGTATATATATATATGTATATATATATATAAATTAGCATACTTCTTTTATATATATATATATATATATATATATATATATATATGAAGTATGCTAATTAACTGGGACACCATAACAGGTCAACTGGACAGGAGGAAGTTGCATGCGCAGCATCGGGGGCAGGGTGACAGGAGCTTCTGCATGCCTCTGCTGGGAGAAGTCCTGATCAGCAGTGGCTGTGGCTGCTTCAAGGGCCGGAGAGTGATTGTGATACAGTGATTTCTGAAGCAAATGCTTTGGGGTAGTGGTTGCCAACTAGTGGTCCATCAAGTCCGAAAGGTTAGCAACCACCGACTTGAGGTACCAAGTAGCTAAAGCACTTGACCTTTATGACAGTAATGATGACTATAAGGACTGAGGGATGGGTGAGGTGGTTACTTCTGAGATCCCTAGAGCACTTACAGGGGGAAAAACACAGACATACTCAGGTCTTTTAACTCTCAGATCAAGTCTTAGAGAAAGAGAGTTTCTGTGGTTCTAAAGCACTTTATCAGGTAGCCCCTTAGCTAAAAATTGAACACAGCTTTAATTGTGCTGGTAATAGCATTGCACAGCCCTGTAGATTTCTCATTTAGGACACCGATTAGAAAGAAGTGGAGCCCTAAACTTGAAATGGGAACATCAAAATAGACTTGAACATCTGGAAACCGCAGGTCACTCTGAGCCTTCCTTGTTGGTGGAAGCAGCCTGCTTTCCCTGTCTGAGAAAATTAGCCTTTCTGCGTTTAAAGATTTTATTATAATCTCGTCTAGGGCAGTTGCTTTGCATGAAGCACTGAGAAATATATTACTGATAGGAGACTTATCCTTTGAAATCTCTGGCACCTGCTTCTTTAGGCTATTTGTGATCATGAGAGATGCTGCTCTTAGGGCAGACTTCCTGACTTAAAGTCTAGTGGCAACACATAGCCACAGAAGTCAAGGTGGACATGTTCCATGGGCAAGGGAAGAGCAGAACGTGTTTTGGTCTGCAGGGATCTTTGGCAGTGTGTAATGGATTACAGTGTCCCTGGGAATGAAATAGATGGTGGCTTACTAAATGCTACATGAACTGCATAAAAGGAAAAACTCCAGGTCTGGAGCCAGAGATCTGACTTGGGTCACAACAATGGAGAGTATGACCTTTCACCCAGTTTCCAGGTCTAAACCAATCCATAGACTGGGAGCTTCTGATTGAAGGGGAGGTCAGGTTCCCTTGGGGAAGGACCCTAAGACCTGTAGTACTGCCATAAAGATATACTATAAGTCAACCTTTCTCAAAGGCTATTGTCTCTCAGAAAATATGCTCTTCTCCACTCTGCTTTATGATACTGGGGCTGGGAATTTGCAAACCACATTTCTTTTATGCTATTTCCATACCTTCTTTCTTCTTCCTCCTCAAGTTCCTCTTCTTCCTCCAGCCTTCCAGTCTCTTTCTTAAAAATTTGCTCACCTTTCCCGGTCTTCATTTTTGCAACATTGGCCTTCACCTTAGCAATGACTATTGGTCCAAGATGCAGCAGGTTTTTTTTTAGCTTATCAGTTTTTTCTCATATCTAGAACCAATCTTATGGCACTCCCTCAGAGATATCAGCACCAGCTGGCCAGAACTGCTACCAGAACGGTCTGGGTCCTAGCTTTGGGGGATCCGTTCTCTAAATTCCTAACTTGTAATAACTCTCACTCTTTCCTTTATTTCTCCAACCCTAGGACAGTAATATTAAAACATCTGAGATAGCAATTGAGAAATGTAGCAGTGTTTGGACATAATTCAGATAAGGCAGGAATGAAAAGCCAAAGAGCAAAACCATTAACCTTAAAGGAAAGGTTAATAACTTGTGTTAAAATTAGGACTCTGTTCATGAAAAGATACCATTATGAAGCTGGAAAGGGAAAATGTAGAAGGGATGAAGATAAATCCAACAAAGGACTTATGTTCAGAACATACAAAGAATTTCAAGAAAACCAAGATGGCGGCATAGGTAAACACCTGCACTGCTGCCTCTCACAACAATTTCAAAACTACAACTAAAAGACAGAATGGACATCATCCAGAACCACAGGAATGCTGGCTGAGTAGAAATTCTACAACTAGAAGGAAAGAGAAAAGCACACAGACTCAGAGGAGCTACAAGAGGCAGAGGTACTGAGATGTGCGGAGAGGACTGGCAACTGAAAGTGCGGCAGGCTTTCTCAAGTGGGAGGGAGACAGAAGCTCCTGACTGCACTGAACGCCAGTTCTGGGCAAGACTCTGGGGACCCAGACTCATACGGGGTGAAACTGGACTGTCGAAAAAAGCACACTGAGACTCAGAGGAGCTGCAGAAGGGAGAGGTACTGATGTGTGCACGGAGAGGACTGGCAACTGAGTGTGCAGTTGGCTTTTTCAAGCAGGAGAGAGACAAATGCTCCCGACTGCACCGAACTCCAATACTGGGCGAGACTCTGGGGACCCAGACTCATTGGAGGAGAAATTGGACTGCCTGGCAGTGGGTGGACTCGAGGGCAGTGCTTGCAGCGATTAGCACGGGACACTGAGACACAGGGGCCTATTAGGGCAGCACTGTCTGCTATGCCCTGAGACTGCACTCCATCCAAGGTGAGAACAGAGGCTTTTGCAAATCTTGTCTCATAAGGGTAGCTCCAGCACAGAAGTTCTCCCAGCATAGACACAGCTGATCCTCATAGCCAATTGGCCTGGAGGTCAATTCCCTCCAGTGATACCAATAACAATCAAGGCTTAACTACAACAAGACTGTGCACGCAGACCACAAAGGAATGCACCAAGAATGCCTACTTCAGATAACTGAGGAGGCTGAGCCACTGGGCCGTATAGGACATCTAGCACACAAAGCCACTCGATCAACTTTGGGAAGCAGCCAAAATGCAGAGACAAAGGAACAGATCACAAATGAAAGAAATAGAGGAAAGCAAATGACTGGATATAGAGTTCAAAACCATGGTTATAAGGTTTTTCAATAATTTTCTAGAAAGGTTAAATAAATGTAGCGAGACCTAAGAAGAGATGAAAAAGAACCAACTAGAAATTAAGCATACACTAAGTGAAATAAAAAATATTATACAGAGATCTAACACCAGACTAGGGGACCGCAAGAATCAAGTCAAAGATTTGAAATACAAAGAAGCAAAAACTACTCAACTGGAAAAGCAAAATGAATAAAAAAAATATGAAGCTAGTATAAGGAGCCTCTGGGACAACTTCAGGTGTACCAACATTCAAATTATGGGGATGCCAGAGAAAGAGAGAGAGCAAGATACTGAAAACCTATATGAAGAAATAATGACTGAAAACTTACCCCACCTGGTGAAAGAAATAGACTTACAAGTCCAGGACACACACAGAACCCCAAACAAAAGGAATCCAAAGGGGACCACACCAAAACACATCGTAATTAAAATGCCATTTGCAAAAGAGAATATTAAAAGCAGCAAGAGAAAAACAGTTAATTACCTACAAGGCAACACCCACACGACTGTCAGCTGATTTCTCAACAGAAACTATGCAGGCATACGGGAGTGGCAAGAAATATTCTAAGTGATGAATAGCAAGAACCTACAATCAAGATTACTCTACCCAGCAAATCTATCATTTATAATTGAAGGGCAGATAAAGAGCATCACAGATAAGAAGCTAAAGGAGTTCATCACCACCAAACCAGTATTATATGAAATGCTGAAAGGTATTCTTTAAGAAGAGGAAGAAGAAGAAAAAGGTAAAGATAAAAATTAGGAACAACGAAGTGATAACAAATACATACCTATCAACAAGTGAATCTGAAAATCAAGTGGCTGAAACCGGTTTGGCTCAGTGGATAGAGCGTCGGCCTGCGGACTGAAAGGTCCCAGGTTCGATTCCGGTTGGGGGCATGTACCTTGGTTGTGGGCACATCACCAGTGTTTGGGGGGTGTGCAGGAGGCAACTGATCGATGTCTCTCTCTTTCTCATCGATGTTTCTGACTTTCTATCCCTCTTTCTTCCTCTCTGTAAAAAATCAATAAAAAATATATATTTTAAAAAATCATTAAAAATCAAGTGAATAAAGAATCTGATGAACAGAATAAACTGGTATGTTTAATAGAATCAGGGGCATAGAAAGGGAATGGACTGACAATTCTTGGGAAAGGGGTTTGAGGGGTACAAGAAGAGATTGGACAAAAATCTTACACCTATGGATGAGGACGGGGGTTTGGTTAAGGCCTGAGGGTGAGGTGGGAACCAAGTGGAGGGGAGCTTTAGGGGGAAAAAGAGGAACAATTGTAATAATCTGAATGATAAGATTTATTAAATTAAAAAAAGAATTTCTTTCAATAAGGAAAATAAAGACAGACCAGTAGAAAAACAGGGAAAAAACTTCACAAAGGAAGATATTCAAGTAACAATAAACATAAAAAGTATACAACCTCACTAGTCATTAAGGAACTAGAAATTAAAACCATATGCAATGCCACCATACAACTGCCAGGCTGGCCAATGATGTTTTGGCAAGGATATGGAGCAAGGAGAGAACTCATTTATTGCTGGTGGGAATGAAAATTGATACCATCACATAAAACAGTTGTAAGTGTTATCCACTAGAGTTGAAGAAGCACAGACATTACGGCTGAGAAATTCTACCTCCAGGGTCTACCTGGCAAGTGCATGTATGTGCATTGAGAGCCTTGTATGAAAATGTTTACATACACATTATTCATAATGGCCAAAATATGAGAACATAAATGTCCATTACGATTAGAATGAATACACAAATTATAACATGTTTATACAAAAGAGTATTATACAGCCACAAAAATACACTAAATATAGCTACATGGATGAGTCTTCAAGCAAAATGATATAAAATCTACATACAGTGGTACCTCGAGATACGAGTTTAATTCATTCCGTAACCTTGAGGCGTGGGAAACTATGAGATGCTCGAGTCCTGTGCAGCCGGCCCATCCACACGATTACTCGTATCTCAACTGTTGCTCGTATTTCAAAGCAAAAGTTGCTCGCTCGATGGCTCGTCTCAAAAATCTCGTATGTTAGGGCACTAGTATCTCGAGGTACCACTGTATATAGAAGCCTAAGCGATGGCTTGACCCTTTAACCGGTAGCTAATGACACACTCTGAACACTAGGGGGCAGATGCTGAATGCACAGGCATGGAAACATGGAACAGTCTGATGACTCTCAGAGGGAAGGGGGCAGAAGGGAAGGCAGGAATAGAGTAATAAAAGGTCTTATATGCATATTAGAGGCCTGGTGCATGGATTCATGCACCGGTGTTGTCTCTCAGCCTGGCCTGCAGAGATTGGGCCAAAACCAGCAGTCTGACATCCCCAAGGGTCCTAGATTGTGAGAGATATGCACTGGACCTCTAGTAGAAAATAAAAGTATGCATAGCATACTTCCACTTACATATAAATTCAAAAACTAAATTTATAGTAAGTCAATATAGTAGAGAGAGAGAAGAGGTAGTGCATGGGAGATGATATAAGGAGACTTTCTGAGTACATTATTTTGATTTTTAAGCTGAATAACAATTTCTAATTCACTGAACTATGTTTTATGTACTTTTCTGAATGTATGTTATCCCTCACAATAAAAAAGTTTACATAAGATAAAAAGGCTAAAGATTGAGCAAGATTTGTAATATCAGTGTTAAAAGATGTATATGAGTTAAATCAAGGACCTTAGAATATTAGAAAATGTAGACCCAAGATTATGTATGAGGCAGAGAAATAAAAATCTAGAGTTGAATTTCTTTTAATTGGTCAATTTAAAAAATATATATTTTATTGATTTTTTACAGAGAGGAAGGGAGAGGGATAGAGAGTTAGAAACATCTATGAGAGAGAGACATTGATCAGCCGCCTCCTGCATGCCCCCCACAGGGGATGTGCCTGCCCAGGATACGTGCCCTTGACCGGAATTGAACCCGGGACCTTTCAGTCCACAGGCCGACGCTCTCTCCACTGAGCCAAACCGGTTTCGGCTAATTGGTCAATTCTTGATGTGATGCTGGACCAAGCAGCCTTGGATAACCATGCTTTCAGAGAAGCAACACATTACATCTCCGATTGTTTCATTCTGCAGTGCATACAAAGCCAGATATGGTATATCTTCCTACAACAGTTATTTTAAGTAAAGATTTGAAGAAATATTTTTAAAAATATACTTTATTGATATTTTTCCAGAGAGGAAGGGAGAAGGATAGAGAGTCAGAAACATTGATGAGAGAAACATCGATCACCTGCTTCCTGCACACCATCCCCATTGGGGATTTGCCCACAACCAAGGTACATGCCCTTGCTTGGAATTGAACCTGGGTCCTTTCAGTCCGCAGGCTGACACTCTATCCACTGAGCCAAACCAGTTAGGGCTGAAGAAACATTTTTATATTAAAACCAGATATAGAGAATATAAAGCATATGACAAAGGAATTTCATGTTCACAACAGGCTGCTTCCTGTTACTTTTTCAAAGCCCTGTCTTTTGGAATTTCTGGCTTCTATATTTTTAATGATTCTTTAACTGCAATTTTTAGGTACAACATGATAAAGTACCTGAAATACAGCACTTGAACCTATAGTACAAATGGATTCTATGAGATCTAGCTTTTAGCTTTTAGTGTGGGTGTAAGGAGCCAGACAGTATGGGGTAAAGAAAAAGGGTAGAGGAAGGTAGGGAGAATTAAAATTATGAGGAAAAGGCTAGGAAATATATGTATGTATCTTTTTAAAAGTATGTATTTTTATTGATTTCAGAGAGGGAGAGAGAGGGAGAGAGAAATAGAAACATTTCTATTGATCAGCTGGCTCCTACATGCCCCACACTGGGGAGATAGATCCGGCAACCAGGCATATGCCCTGATGTAATCAGGTTCCTAGGTTGACACTCAACCACTGAGCCATGCTGGCCAGGCTAGAGTGCTTTTCCTTCATTTTTTTTTCACCAATCCAAGGGATGAAGGAAAGAAGGGGGAGGTGTTATACTGTGGCTGTTATAGAAAGGTTACGTTTTGTCCTACCACTCCACATTCCGGATTGAACCTCTAAAAGGCACTGGGGCAGTGGTGAGCAGTAGAGACAGAACCTATGGAATAATTGACTCTGAGGATCAAAGAGAAGTTATTGGATTTGTTCTCTCTAGCCCTTCTAACAACTCCTAAGTCCACTCCGTCATCAACATTATCATTGTTAGCACGTTGTGCCAAGCTGTTAGAGACTTTTACACATGGGATAACAGTTATACAAAGGTGGGATGATTGCTTAAAGACACATTATGTGTCTTATTTCTGAATTTAGGAAGAAAGCAGTTTTTCAAGTATGAGGTTAATTGTACATTTTTTATTGCTGCCTTTTTATCAGGTTAAGATCTTTTACATTCCTAATTTGCTGATGGTTTTTTATCAGGAATGGACATTGGATTTTAGCTAGTGCTTTTTCTGCATATATTGAGCTAGTCATATATGGTTTGTTTATTTTCTACTCTGTTTTTAATACGGTGAATTACATATAAAATTTTCATGTTATGCCAAGCCAACCTTTCATTCCTGAGATAAACCTCACTTGGTCATGATCTCTATATATTAACCTCTATATATATTGTTGGATTTAATTTGCTAAAACTTTTTATATCTATGTTCCCAAGTGATGTTAGTCTGTAGTTTTCTTATATGGTCTCTGTCCCTCCTCTGCATGTATATTAGACTGCTTGAAGTTGTCCCTTACCTCACTGATATTTTGTTCTGTTGTTTTCCCCTCTTTGTTTCATATTATGTACTTTTTGTTGCTAGAGCTTCAAATTTACTAATATTTTGTTCTATAATATCTAATTTGCTAGTAATCCCATTCAGTGTATTTTTTTATCTTTAGCAATGTATTGGGTTTTATAATCCATATCTCTGTATAAATGCTCAATTTTTACTTATCTTCTTTAAAAAGTATAGTTACAACAAATATTTTGATGTTCTTGTCTACTTATTCTGGTATTTGTATTGTGTCATTTTTTGGCTTTATTTCTGCTGATTAGTTTCTCTTCATTGTGGGTCATATTTTCCTGCTTCTTTGCATGTCTGGTAATTTTTAACTGAACACTGAACATTGTGAATTTTACCTTACCTGATTCTGGATGTTTGTTTCCCTTTTTTTAAATTATTATTATTAAAGACTTTTTTATTGATTTTTACAGAGAGAGGGAGGGAGAGAAACACTGATGTGAGAGAGTAACATTGATCAGCTGCCTCTTGCATGCCCTCTTCTGGGGATTGAGCCTGAAACCTGTGTGCATGCCTAGACCAGGAATAGAACCAACCATCTTTTAGTGCATATCACAGCACCTAACCAACTGAGCCACACTGGCCAGGGCTGATGTAGAGGTTTATATTCATATAAATATTCTTTTTAAAATATATATTTTATTGACATTTTTTGTAGAGGGGAAGGAGGAGGAATAGAGTGTTAAAAACATTATCAGTTGTCTCCTGCATGCCCGTACTGGGGATGTATCTGCAACCAAGATACATGCCCTTGACCAGAATTGAACCTGGGACCCTTCAGTGCAGAGGCCGACGCTCTATCTACTGAACCAAACCTGTTAGGGCCATATAAATATTCTTGAGCTTTGTTTGGGATGCAGTTAACTTACTTGGAAATAGTTTAATCTGTTCAATTCTTGCTTTTCAGCTTTTTTTTTTAAAAAAAATGTTTTTTATTGATTTTAGAGGAATGGAAAAAGAGAGAAACATGGGTGTGAGAGAGCAACATCAATTGGCTGCCTCCTGCACACCCCCTATCAGGAATTGAGCCCACACAGGCATGTACCCTGACTTGGAATGGAACTGGGGACTTCTTTTAACCATTTTACAATTGCCTACACCCAGATTTATAGACAGTCCCCTCCTTTAGTAAAGGACCAGGTTTTAAAATTACCTAACCCAATGCCTAGATTCAAGTTGTGAACCTGGTTCTGGCCCTTGTCTTGAGTGGACAACTTGTATGTGAAGGCTTAGTTTCCACTGCCTACTGCCAGACTCAGAGACCATCAAACCATGGCATAAGCCTTACTCATTACTTTATATATTTTCCCTTTTTCAAATTTATAAAGATACCTTTGAACCCAACTATGTCTCTTCTTTCCAACATTTTATTATTAAAATTTTCAAACATGCATACAATGAAAGAATTATACAGTAAACATGCATATGCCCATCACTTCGGTTCCAAATCAACCTTTTGCTATAATGATTTTATTCCATCCATGTCTGCACTGATCCATCCATCCTTCCATCCACCCATCAGTCCATCTTATTTGTTGATCACTTCAGAGTAACTTGTACTCTTTACCCACTTGTACTTTACTTTTGAAGTAATATTTAAATACAATGAAATGTTTATATCCTAAGTATTATCCAACACATCATCTATACACCTGAACCCTCTGTCAAGATACAGAATGTTACCATCACCAGAAAAAATTTCCTTATGTGCTTTCCCAGTCAGCCCATACTCCTACATCCCAGAAGCAACCATTGTTTTGTTTTTTGTTTTTACTCAATTACTTTTACAGACTCTAGCATGACTTCTTTTGCACAGTATGTTGTTTTTGAGATTTATGCAATAATTTATTCCTTTTCATTAGTGAGTTCTTCTATTCCTTTGTTTAAACACAGTTTGTTCATTTCAGCAGCGTCTTTTAGATTTTTCTTTTCATCTATCACTACTAAGTGTTTGGAGAGAAGAGAGTGCATCCAAGTATGAATCTAACTGTGCTTAATCTAAAGTCTCTTGGTTAAACTAATGTGTATTCATTTTCAGTTATTTTATTTAAATTGAGTAAACTTAGCTGCTTTCTAATTTTATAAAGAATTGAATTTAGTATTTTTCATTTTTCTTCTAAGCCTGTTCAATATGCATTATCACATTTTTGCATAAACTTTAAAATGAGAAAATGTGCTATATAAATGAAGGGCTATATTTGGTGTTTACAAGTTCTCTTATCCCATAAATAATATCAAATAGTCTGCATGTTAAATATGTAGTTGTTACCCTCGTCAGTTTGACTCAGTGGATAGAGCGTCAGCCTGCAGATTCAATTCTGGTCAAGGGTACATGCCCAGGTTGCAGGCTCCATTCCCAGTAGGTCGTGTGCAGGAGGTAGCCAATCATTGATTCTCTTTCATCACTGATGTTTATATATATATCTCTCTCCCTCTCCCTTCCTCTTTAAAATCAATAAAAATATATTTTTTAAATATATGTATTTGTCTATAATGTCATTTTAAATTTTAATAATTCTATCGTGCTTTTGCTCTTACATTAGGTACAATTTATAATCAGTATACTTCTTTGTTATTAACATTAGAACTCTGTTTCCAAGAGTGTGTCGGTTCAGCCAGCTTAACAATATATTGCAATACTAGGGGACTGCTAATCTCTGTTATTTCTAGATTAATTCTCAAATATAATGTAAATTGAATAACTTATTTCTTTTTTCTGATATGTTCAGAGGATTAACTAATGAAGCATAACATACTCTACATCCTACATAATAAGCGAGGAATATGCTAATTATCAGTTACATCGTGAGGTGTAATGACCGACTGCCTAACTACCGGATCAAGGATCTGTAGGATGGTGGGGCAGCGAACTACAAGCAGCGGAGAGCTACAGGTCGGGGCAGGGGAGCAAGCTATGGGGGCGGCAGGAGAGCTACAGGAAGACAGAAGAGACCTACCGGCGCATAGATTTGTGCACAGGGCTATTAGTATAACAGAGTTTCAACATTTGTTAAAATAATGTATTTTATTTTCACCTTCAGGTTTGGTTGGGATGTTCCAGTAATTCTGAGAAATTCTGAAGAGACCCAGTTCAAAACAAGAGTTTTCAAAAAGCAAATGAGACAAGTCAAGAATCCTTTTGGCTTAGAGATCGCTAATCCATCTTCAGCTTCGATTTCAAGTTGGTAGCTATTTTCCCAAAATTTTTCTCTCTTTTTCTGTCCCTGTTTTAGCCCTTTAATTTTCTTGTATTATTTTCCATATGAAACCCAAACGGGTTTACAGTTGTTCATATGGAAAATAATAAATCTGTATACTTGTATATAGCATGCTACTGTTTATCTCATAGGAGTAGATATCCAAATATATGTGTTTGTTTACACTAAAATGAAGTATCACAGGTGTTAATAAGAGAAGTCTGTTAGGACAGGGTGCCATTTTCATTGGTCTTCAGCACAGTGAGAAAGGTAAGAATGATATAGTGTAAGTTCAGTTAATATACAGTTGCTCACCTTCTAAAACTGACAGTTGTCAGTCTGAAATTACGATATTTTGGTCTAAAATTATTTTGTTAGATGGTAATAATAGATGGTAGTTGTTTGTTTCTGTACTGGGAAAACAAATTGAGATCCTATCTAGGAACCAGTGGGCACAGACAAGACAGAAGAGTAAGGGAAGACTCAAATTCTTTGCTTGGGTCCTCCATAGATAGGTCTTTTTATAGAGATGAGAAATACAGGAGGAAGCAGGTTTGGGAAGAAAGGAAATGAATTCAGTTTTGAACTTCTGGACATGTAAATGCTTTTATGTCAGTTAAACAGAAATACAGAGTATGTAATTCTAGGTACACTTCTGTAGCTCTACCAGGTCCTCTGGACTGAGAGATGAGTGCTCTCAGTATACACATACTTTGAAGGCATTGTTTATTAAAATATGTTTCATTTTCAAACTTGAGCTATCAGCTGTTAAAGTGTGTATACATTTTTGGGACACTATATGTGTAGTAACTCCTATGACTTGAAGGAAATAATGACCTTTTTCTTTTCCACTAGTGATAGATAAGGATTTCATTCTGACATTTTTTCACTTGGGAAAGCCAAATTTCAAGATATGACAGAGAAGTCTAGCTTATTTAGGAAACATGCCTGAATAAAATGTACAGAATAGTGGTGGCGTGGTGATCTCTGACCTTTGTGGCCATGCACTTGGACCTGCTATAATGTCACATCTGGCTCTTGAGCAGGACTGCCTGTAAAAAATTCTAATAGAGCCCTAGCCAGTTTGGCTCAGTGAATAGAGCATCGGCCTGCAGACTGAAGGGTCCCAGGTTCAATTCCAGTCAAGGGCACATGCCTGAGTTTGGGCTCGACTCCCAGTAGGGGGTGTGTAGGAGGCAGTTAATCAATGACTCTCTCTCATCATTGATGTTTCTATCTTTCCCTCTCCTTTCCTCTCTGAAATCAATAAAAATATATTGTGAGCAAACAAATGCAGGACACTTGTGAACTATAAAGTGTCAGGAAATCCATCATCTGTCGTTATTAAGATGGGAGTAGTCCAAAATAGCACCTGCCCTGTAAATGTTGGAAGCTGGAAATCTCTCAGCTATGTCCACACACTATATTCTAACCAACAGTAGTGTTACTGAAGTACACAAAGAAAACTTTAAATCTGTGTACTTATAGTATGCTTATTGAAGTATTTTAATTTTTAAATACCAATGTATATTACTCATTATCTGTTTTCTATGGGGAAATAAGGAGAAGAATTTTGGTAGTAATTCTTCTTTATTCAGCAAAATAAAATTCATTTGCTTAAACTGTGGAATGATGGGTATCATTAAAGATGTCTAACCAGGATATTGAAATAATATTCTGAGCAATAATTGTGATATTTTACAAAGTTATTTCTTTTGGTGTGTAAATAGTTTAAAAATCCAGGGCTTTGTTTGCTTGTTTTGTTTATTAAACCACTATTCCCAAGGTGCCTGGCACATAGGGGAGGGACAGAGAACATATAGAGATTGATTTACTTGAAAATGAACCAGAGAATCAGTTTTGTTTTTAGATATATTTTTATTTATTTCAGTGAGAAAGGGAGAGGGAGAGAGAGATAGAAACATCAATGATGAGAGAGAATCATTGATAGGCTGCCTCCTGCACGCCCCCTACTGGGGATGGAGTGTGCAACCTGGGCATGTACCCTTGACCGAAATTGAACCTGGGACCCTTCAGTCCTCAGGCCGATGTGCTATCCACTGAGCAAGACCAGCTAGGGCTGGAGAATCATTTTTAAGCTTAGTCATTTAGTTCTGTTTACCAGAGTTGGGTTTTGGGGATTTGTTGTTGTTGTTCTGTAATGATACTGTATTTTGATTTATGATGTTTCCATGCCCTCAATGTAGAGGTTTTAATGAAATTGAAAGTAGGTACTCAATTAATTCAATTCAGGAATTCTGTCCTTTTGTAAACAGCTTTCTGGTGTTTTGACTTATTTACCCTGGAAAGAGTCAATATAAGCAAAAGGGTTAAGCAAAATGACACAGAGCATTTTTGGAGGAGTTTATGAGCTTCTGTTCCTTACAACCAAAATTTTCATCTCCCAATATTTTAGTTTCTTGTATATTAGTTCTTCTCTCACAGAGACTTTTCTGTAAGAAGGCGTGTGGCTTTACTGCCCCCTTGTTTCTCCTTTTATTAATGGCTCAACTCATTTGACTATAGCCCCACTTTTTTTTTCAATTTCTTGCAAAACCATCTTTTACACTGTCTCTTCTCTTTATTTGGTTGTTATGGGTAAGCAAGTTGAGAGAAATCCTACCTAGGTTGCTTCACTTCCTTTGGGTTCTGAATTTTCTGGATTATCTCTCTCTTCCAATTCTGTTAATGCTATTGATCTAAGATGTTATTGTGTGCACATTGAATTTTAGAAGACTAAAAAAATATAAGAACGGGCATTGAATATAAGGATCTTTGCAGAAGAAGTAATAAAAAGTAGCCGAAACCGGTTTGGCTCAGTGGATAGAGCATCGGCCTGTGGACTGAAAGGTCCCAGGTTTGATTCTGGTCAAGGGCATGTATCTTGGTTTCCGGCACATCCCCAGTGGGGGTTGTGCAAAAGGCAGCTGATCAATGTCTCTCTCTCATCGATGTTTCTGGCTCTCTATCCCTCTCCCTTCCTCTCTAAAAAATCAATAAAATATATTTGATAAAAAGTAAAGGGAGAATAGTTTTGTCTAAGGGTATTTGAACCTTTTGTGTAAATCAATATATTCTTCTCAGTCTGTGTAAAAGACAAGTTTATGAAAGATTGTGGAGGGCAGAGTTTTATAGAATCTGTAATTCTTTTTCATTTGCTTGTAATATTAATATCAGAGACATATTAAAATCTGATTAATATCATTATCAGTGGTCTGATCTGCCCCATTTTAGTCAAGTATACAAAATCTATAAACAAGTTTTATTTATCTCTGAACCTCTGGGACTCTTGATTCTTTTTACAAAGCAGTTGGGCTGATATTATGTATATTCTGTAAAGTGGCGTTTGGTTTTTAAGGATTATCCTTCCATTGTTCTTTCTTTAGTGTAAACAAACACATATATTTGGATAGCCTCTCCTGTGAGATAAACAGTAGCATACTATATGCAGAGTGGGGAAAAAATGGGTTTACAGTTGTTTATTTGGAAGATAAATACAACAAATAATAAATAATAATACAAGAGTAAACTCTATTTCACATACTCACAACTATAAACCAACTCTTGCCCCACCCTGTAATCTTTTCTACATCTTGCTTTTTTTCACTTAATGGTATATTCTGAAGCTCATTCCACAGTAGTACTTATACACAGATATCTTGGTATACCTCAATTTTTTTGAAGAGCTTCATAGTACTTTCTTGGAGAGGATTTCATATTTTATTAATTTAATCTCCTATTGATGAACATTTAGGTGGAGTACAGCATTTTGATATAACTAGTGCTATAATGAATAGCCTATTTATACATCTTTTTACATTTTTGCCAGTAATACTTTTCTGGTCCTTTCCTTCGCCCCCTACTTTTTTTGTAGGCTTTAAATTTTTTCCCCTTTCCCATCTACTTTCAATATATTTTTTTTTTGCCTTACTTTGTGTGGTTCTAAAGTGACAGAGAAAATTATGTATGATTTTTAAAATATTAATACAATCATTTTAAATTTGTATTAATGGAGTGATTTTCTTCACCTATTTAATAGCTAATTGAAAAATAAAGCTAATTGAATTAATGTTTGATAGAATCATAAAAATGTGAAATCAAATCTGGTATCAATTATGTATGTAAAGCTTCTGTCAATTAAAATTCTTGCTTAACTGTCATTAGAAATTGCTTTATATCATTGCTGCTATACATACTCAGAATCTGACACTTCGTACTTAGTACAATATTTGACATCCTGTGAAAGGTCTGGTTGTAATTGTGTATCTCCTTCCACCACATTTTCTTAATCACCTTTAAAAGTAGGTAATATATTAATCAGAATTCCTATTAGCAAGCAACAGAAATGACTCCAATAAAAGGATATTGAGGGCAGAGGAATGGGGAATACCTGTAATACTGTCAACAATAAATAAAATGAGAGGGAGGAGGATTTTGAATAGCATACAGTAGGTTTGGAAAGCCAGAATCAAAAGACCAAGGTTGTTCACTCAGGAACAATTGTCCCCGAAGATGACCAGGGTGAAGCAGATCTGCCCAGGCACAATCTGGAATGTGTGGATTCTTTTTTTAAAAATATATTTTATTGATTTTTTTTTTACAGAGAGGAAGGAAGAGGGACAGAGAGCTAGAAACATGGATGAGAGAGAAACATCGATCAGCTGCCTCCTGCATACCCCCCACTGGGGATGTGTCTGCAACCAAAGTACATGCCCTTGAACCTGGAATTGAACCTGGGACCTTTCAGTCTGCAGGCCAATGCTTTATCCACTGAGCCAAACCGGTTTTGGCAAATGTATGGATTCTTGACTTTGTGTAGGAAAAAGCTCACAACGTGCACCCAGATGATTTTGAGAGTACCTTTCTTAAAGTTGGGATCAGTGAAACAAAGGGTAGGCTTAAGCTAGAAGAGTCAAGATCAGTGGGTCTACACTGGGCTGCCTAGACTCAGGAAAGGACGTCACAGGAACAGAATTGAGTCACTCTGGGTTGTTTGGATACAGAAAAGGAAGTCACAGCAACAAAATTGAGTCATGTGGGGCCTCCAGGATTCAGGAAACAAATTATAGTAACAGAAGTGAGCCAGGCTGGGCCGTGTGGACTAAGGAAGTAAAGTCATAGAGGCAAAAAGAGGGCCCTTGGAGACAGTTGACAGGGTTAGCCAGGACTAGTTGCTGCCGCCCATCGCTCACCTGATTGCAAGTCTGGAAACCTTTAGAGCTCAGGGGAGAGAAAGTAAAAGTACATGCCTGAAGAAATGGTGCCAGAGTGCTCAAGCAGTACTGGGTCTTTTGTCTTAAGGGGTTTTATTTGTTTTCTAAAGGGAATTTTAGGGGAGATCTCAGGGGAATAGAATATTCAGTAGCTTTCCAGGTGAGCCCTTTAATATGGTGATGTATCAAAATGAGCCTGTAGAAGAGTTTGGGATCATTCTTTGGTCAGTTTCACTGCTTTACTTTTATCTTGGATATGTCTGACTAATTGTTTTTTCTTATTATTTATTTTCCTTCCTTCATCCATTTTGGAGTTTGGGTGATTTAAGCTATTCTCTCTGGTTGGGGAGGAGAGATACAAACCATCTGCTCCTAAGTGTCCTTGGTTAGGGAAGATAAGATCTTATGATTTACTAGCAGGCTCTTAATTGCTTAGCCTTGTTTAACTCTCTTGTCTCAGTTTCTCTCGTTCCACTTGTCAAGGAATTTTCCCAGCTTCTTACTGTCCGGCCTCACAATGAACACAAACATTTCTTTTTGGCTTAGCAAATACACCACAGCCACTCACCACTAGATATTGCAGCTTGCGCTGCCCGAAATGTGAGGCACTGGATGTGGCTGCCTTTGAACTTATTGCTACAAGGGAGAGGGAAAAATCACATAGGTGGCATATAGTAAATCCATAAGCAAGTAAATAAAACTATATATTATAATTTGTCCATTTGTAATTTATATGCCCCCTTAATCGGCTTTACTCAAATCATAATATAACTTTTATTATGCTGAAAGCAAACAAATGAAAGAGGACATCACTATTAAACTTCCATGTTTTGGAATCTTCACTCTTTCCTCAGGATATTTTGCATATTACATGGGACATTAACTTTGTGACAAGAATGTATATTAATGTTGTCAGTGTGTATATTGATATTAGTAAAGCTTAATTTCTTTTTAATATTTGTCCTACCCCAGTGATCTTGTGGAGCTGTGGGTGGTATATATCCACTTTCAGAGATAGCTCTGCTCTGCTGCTAGTTACAAGGTTGTACAGATCTATTGTAGAATTATAGACACTATTAGAGAGGTAGACTAACAATAGTGAACTGTATTTCAGTTTGTAAAACCTTTGTGGGAAAAGTTTTGAAGTCACCAAAAACATTAAATTGATCACTTCCAAGCATAAATGCATAAATAATCAGGTTTACTGGTAGTGCTTCAAAATTGTGTAGACATTGAGGTTTTTATATCTCCTGTTTTACAGACCAGTTCCTTCGTTTATAGGCACATACCCTTTAATGAGTTCCTTGAACTGCCAGCAGCCTGGCCAGCATCCAAAAAGAAGCTTTTATTACTCGCTATGTATAATTGTACTAGAAATTACGTCAGGTAATTTTCTTCTCTGTCTTACTTATCTTCTACAGCTGGCATAACTTTGACAACAGATTGCCTTGAAGATAGCCTTCTTACATGCTACTGGGGGTGCAGTGTTCAAAAATTGTACGAGGCTCTGCAGAAGCACGTTTATTGCTTCCGAATAAGCACTCCCCAAACACTGGAAGATGCTTTGTATAGCGAATATCTCCATCGAGAGCAGTATTTGTATCCTTTACCTTATATCTATTAGAACATGAGAATTTTAGACATTAGACTTTTTATGGATAAAGTGTTGCTAAGTTACGATTCCCTTTGCTATTTTATTGTATTTTTTGCTTGTAATGACAATTTACCTTTACATTTTCAAAAAGTATTAAAAAGGACAGCAAAGAAGAAATATATTGCCAGTTACCAAAAGATACTAACATTGAAGACTTTGGGACAGTGCCCAGATCTCGCTATCCATTGGTAGCACTGTTGACCCTAGCTGATGAGGATGACCGAGAAATTTATGATATTGTAAGTAATTATAAAGTTTTGGAAGCATTACTTTTAAGTGATTTGGATAATAGGTCTTAATTATTTGGTGATGTAGAAAAAAAGTATTATTTTAATTTCTGAGGGTATACATTTGGCCTGGTCACATTTTTTTTCCCCCAAAAAAATGAATACATGGGAAATATGTATGACTTTTATACACATTATAGCTCCTTTAGAGTATGACTTTTTTTCCCATATGGGTTACTAGAATATAATTATATATAGGAAATAAAAGCTATATTATATTTGAATTAAGTTAATTTCATCATTCTGTCATGTTTGCTGCATAGGAAAGTCTGTTGGGAGACATATTTTTAGCACTGAATAAATGAGCATTGTAGTAGTGAAATAAAATGCTCAATTTTAAGACAGTGTCCACTCTTTTCTTTCCATGCTTGCAATCATCTTGTTTTCATCATAGTGTCTGCTGCCTCTACATATTATATACGTTTGGTCCCTATATTTTCAGTAATTATAGTGATAATTACTTTTTTCATTGTATACTAATTATTTCTGGTAGTTTATCCCTATTGGGAAGATAAAAGCATCTTAAGGAGCTAAGAAGACCTGAGCCCTGACAATCCTTTAAGTATGGTAGAAGTTTATACATGAATTAAACTTGATGAAATACTATCATGGTAAGAATGCCCTTATATACAATTTACTAATTTTCTGAAGTGCATAATATAGATATGTTTTTAATAAAGAAATGGTAGCATCTTTATGGCATTTTATTAAATACAAAGTGCATTCATTAACTTATTTATTCCTTCTAACAACATTGTGTTAGGCAAATATCCATCTTAAAAAGGACTGAAACAGAGTTGTTAGAAAAATCCCAATCATTCAGGAAATAAGAAATGGGCTTGACCCTGAACCTGTGTAGTTTTTTGCCAGGAACCTCTTCTCCCTTTCTTTTTTATAGGAATATCTTCTTTTTTTAAAAAAAAAAAAAAGTATTATTGATTTTAGAGAGGGAGAGGGAGAAAGAGATAGAAACATCAATGATGAGAGAGAATCATTGATTGGCTGCCTCCTGCACACCCCCTACCCAGGCATGTGCCCTTGGCCAGAATCGAACCTGGGACCCTTCATTCTGCAGGCCAGCAAGGGCAGGAATATCTTCTTGAAACAAGTATACATTGAGCTTTGGAAGATGTTAGACCCTTATTGGGAAATCTAGACCTGTTCATATGCAGTTAAGCCAATCTTACCAAATTGAAGTTTCATTGAACTGAAATCAGCTTGTTTTTTTCCCAAATAAAAGACATACCAACAGCAGTGTATTTTCAGAATCTGGCACTGTGCCTTAAACATAGTAGGTACTCAATACATTTAATCGGTGTGAAAAAAAGTCATACCAAGCAGTGTTAGTGAGCTTCATAGAGCTTGGTAGCAGAACTCTTTAGTTGCACGTGCGTAAGGAAGTGTATATGAGAGATCTTCTGGTCTCCTCCACCCCCTTTTAAATTGAAGATAAATAAGACCTATTAGGTTGGTGTTTCATACCCCTGCCTTCCCAATCTCTTCTAAGCTCCCCGAGTTTTTTCCTTTTATTGCAAAAAAGGGTCAGTTCTCAGTCACCTTCCTCCCAGCTTCCTCTTTGGTTCCTTTCCTTCTCACTGGCTTGGTGCTTTCTATCTATGTAAGGTACTGATAGTCTTTGTTTTCTAACTTTTCTTCCTCCATCTAAATAGAGAAGGACTTGGTTTGTGCATGCTAAAACATATATATAACTTAAATACTGTTTTAGCCACTTTCCAGTATACAATTCAATGGCATTATAAATAGGAAAAGATTTGCTTATCTGGCCCCTGACCCAATTGGAATGAAGACTCCAGGGCTCCGGGACCCAGGCCCTGAAGCGTTAACAGTTATTTTCTTTGCCTATGTCTCCCTGCCTTGGTCCTTCCCTGTCTTTTATGAGAAGGCTCTCCTCTTTTTTTCATATTAAGTCTTGTTTCTCTATCTCTTACCTCTCAGATTGGGCCTAATGGTAGAACTGAAGTATAATTGTTAGTATATTTTATAATAATGTTCTCTGTTCTTTTTCGTTTGTTTGTTTTTCTTGTTACTCTTCACCTGAGGATATTTTTCCTATTGCTTTTCGAGAGAGTAGAAGGGAGTGAGGGAACGAGAGAGAGAGAGAGAGAGAGAGAGAGAGAGAAAGAGGGGTGGGAGAGAAATATTGACTGGTAGCCTCCCTTGTTGCCCTGACTGGGGCGAGGAGCAAACCCACAACCCAGGTACGTGCCCTTGACCTGGAATCAAACTCTCTACCCTTTGGTTGCATAACTACTGAGATGACACTCTACACCAGCCAGAGCATGTTCTCTGTTCTTAATTTTAAAAGCAAACTGAGCATTTCATAATCCTTTTTCATAAATGGTTTTTCAGTATTTTATCTGGGAATCAGAGATTCCAAATCTAAAAAAAAATTAAATTCTCCTATTCCTATTGTAACAGTAAAAATTACATTTAGATAATATAGCTAGCCACTAGTTTGTTATTATAAGTAGATAAAGGAAAGCAGAGATTGTTATTGCAAGATTTTGGCTTTAAAACTTTTTCATTTTTACATAATAATATCAATTTGTTTTTTGTATTACTCATATAATATATGCTTATGGCAGGAAATAACCTTAGAAAATCTAGATAAGCAAAAAGAAGAAAAATATAATCAGTTTTATTCTGTCATCCAAATATAACCACTATGAATATTTGTATCTTTCCAGATCTTTATACATGTAATTTTTTGTTGTTATTAATCTTCATCCCAGGATATTTTTTTCATTGATTTTTAGAGAGAGTGGAAGAAGGAGAGAGAGAGAGAGAGAGAGAGAGATCAATGTGAGAGGGACACATCAATTGGTTGCCTCTTGCACATGCCTGGCCAGGGCTGGGGATCAAGCTTGCAACCAAGGTATGTGCCCTTGACTAGAATCAAACCCTTGACTTTTCAGTCTGCGGGTCAATGCTCTAACCACTGAGCACCCGACCAGGGCTATATATGTAATTAAAAAAAAAAATGGGATCAACTGATACACACTATTTTGTGACCTCCTTTCATTTAGCATTATATTATTAACATCTTTTCTATATGAAGTATATATCTACAACTACATTTATATTTATAACTAGCATTATAGTAGTTTCAGAGTCTTCTAATATCAAATTAAATGACAAAATTGTTAGTACAAATTTGATTTAGTAGTAAAAGCCTTTGAAATCATTGCCAAATTATTAAACCCTTATAAAGCTGTAAAGAATATTGTACATTAGTAACCATAGCAGAATGTTTATTTTAAACCTATTTAGATGTAATTTCAAAAACTTGCAAAAATAAAAAAGTAAAAGAACACCATGTATCCTTTTCCCAGATCTATTGTTGTTAACATTGCACATTTGCAGTATTTTTTGCTTTATATGTAGATATGTATATTTTTTAAAATCAATCACTTGAGAATACGTTGTATGCATGATGATTTTTACTCCTAAGTACTTCAGTGTATATTTCTTAAAATAGGGATGTTCTCTTTTATAATTATAATGTAGTTATCACCTTTATGTTTAATATAGATCTAATATTTTATCTAGTCTATTAACCTGTATTCCAATTACTTAGTTGATCTAACATTATTCTTTTTTTTTTTAATATATTTCATTGATTTTTACAGAGAAGAAGGGAAAGGGATAGAGAGTTAGGAACATCGATGAGAGAGAAACATCGATCAGCTGCCTCCTGCAAATCCTTTATTGGGGATATGCCTACACCCAAGGTACATGCCCTTGACTGGAATCGAACCTAGGACCTTTCAGTCTGCAGGCCGACGCTTTATCCACTGAGCCAAACCAGTCAGGGCTAACAGTATTCTTTACAACACGTTTCCCCTCTGGTACAGATTCTAGTCTAGAGTCAGATATTATATTTGTCATGTATTATTAGCCTCCTTTCATCTGGAATATTTCCATAGTTTGTGTTTGTCTTTTATGACATTAGCATTTTTTGAAGAATACAGTCACACATACGTAAAACAGTAATTATCACTTTGTTTTTCTGATGTTTCACCATGATTACATTGGAGTTATGCATTTTCAGCCAGTATACTGCACAGGTGATAGATAATATATGTGTCTAGGACATCACCTTCAGAGACATGTGAGGTTCTTTTTTGTCATTGGTGATTTTAATTTTGACCTATCAGTCAAGGTGTTACCTGATTTCTCCACTGTTCTTTTTCTTCCTTTGCAAATTATAAGTAGTCTGTAGGGAGGCATTTTAGGATCATGCAAATACCCACTCTTTATCAACATTTCCCCCTGGATGGAATATCCATAGAGATTCTTACCAGATTGTATCGTTACCATGCTAGTTACAGAATGATTATTTACAAACTTGCGCCCTCCAGTCAGCCCTCAGTATTCTGTAAGCAAGAGACCTACCATATATTTTTGTACATCTATTTCCCAGTGGCCTAATTGCTGAATTTAATTATTCTTTGTACTCAAACTGTTGTTTTCATACTTTCTGCCAAAGATTGAAGGTTTATAGTCAAACACTGTGTTCATAAATTACTTGGGTTAGTTCTCTCAAAAGTGAAAAAACTATATTAAGTGGTATACTCAGGTGTTGCTGTTTTTCACATACCCTCCTCCCATTTTCACCCCTCCCCAGTCCTGTAGATACCCAAGTCCATTGTTTTCATGTTTATCTTTCCTATGTTTCATATTGTAACAATCATATATGTGTATATATTTCTTATTTTTCCTTCTTTCCTATACTGAAGATAGCAGACTGTATATACTATACTAGAGGCCTGGTGCACAAAAATTCATGCACTCGGAAGGGGCGGGGGGTCCCCTCAGCCCAGCCTTCACCCTCTTGCACTCTGGGACCCCTCAAGGTATGTCCACAAGGGAGCGGGCCTAAGCTGCAGTTGGACATCCTCAGTGCTGCCGAGGAGGCGGGAGAGGCTCCCGCCACTGCCACTGCCTCACAGTCATCAGTCATGCTTGTGGCTGAGCGGAGCTCCCCTTGTAGGAGCACCCTGACTGCCAAGGGGTAGCTCCTGTTGAGCGTCTGCCTCCGGTGGTCAGTGTGCATTATAGTAACCAGTAGTTCCGCCTTTGGGGTCAATTTGCATATTACCCTTTTATTATATAGGATATGTTTTTGCTTTGTTCACTTCACAATATCTTCTGGAAATCAGTCTAGACCAGTTCATAGAGATCTTCCTCACACTGTTTTTTTTGTTTGTTTTGTTTTGTTTGTTTGTTTTACAACTGCATAGCACTCCATTGTATGTAAGGTGTACAGGTACCATTTATTGGATATTCAGGTAGTTTCCAGTATTCTGCACTAACAAGTAATCTTGCACTGAATAAATGGTGTGTATGTATTTTAATAGTTGAGGTTGAATGGTTCAAGGGTAAATACATGTTATTTGTTACATTTTGCCAAATTTCCTCTATTGGGTTTGTGCCTTTGGAACTGAACCATTTTTTTAAAGATTTTGTTGTTGTTATTCCTGATTTTTAAAAAGAGAGGGAGAGAGAAAGGAAAAGAGGGAGAGAAACATCAGTGTGAGAGCATAATATTGATCAGCTGTTTCCTGCCCACTCCTGACCCAGGTATGTGCCCTCATCAGGAATTGAACTGGCAACCCTTTAGGTCACGGGATGACAATCAACTGAGCCACACCAGCCAGGGCTGAACTTGTGTTTTTTTTTTTTGTTTGTTTGTTTGTTTTTTTTACATTTCCACCATATATAAGTGTGATTATTACTCCATAGAGTGTATTGACAAGCTTTTCGATTTTTGTTAATCTGATGTATGAGAAATATCTCGGTAAATTTTTGATTTGCATTTATCAGGTTGTGAGTAAAATTGAACATATTTTAATATGGCTAAGGACCATGTTTATATCTTTTGCGAATTGTCGATTCATGTCTTTTGCTCATTTTTCTATAGGATATTTGGTTGCTTTCTCTTCAGTTTTTAAAGTTGTTCATAAGTTAGGGATATTAGCCCTAAGTCTGTGATATACATTGTGAATATTTTATTTTAGCTTGCTATATGTCTTTTAACTTTGCTTATGATGTTTTATCATTATGCAGGTTTTTAATTTTTATGTAGTCAAATATGTCAAATTGATCTGCCTCTAGGTTTGAGTTATAGTTAGAAAGTCTTTCCTTACATTGAGACTAGAAAGAAATGCACATATTTTCTACTAGTATTTGTATAGTTTTATTTTTTACAATTAGATTTCTTATGCTTTTGGAGTTTATTCTTGTATATGGTATGAGGAATAAATCTAATTTTTGTTTTTCCAAGTAGCTATACAGTTGTCCTAATATTTTTTATTAAAAAGACTCGCTTTGCCAGTGATTTGAAATACCACCTTTATCATATTTGTATATATAATTGGGTCTGTTTCTGGATGGTTTATTCTGTTTCAGACATCTGTTTATCCATGTGCTAGTATCACACTGTTTTAACTCTAGAGGCTTGGTAGTATGTTTTAATATCTGACTGTGCTTAATATCCCCTTCCCCATAGCTTTTCAGTATTTTCCTAGCTGTTCTTACGTGTTATTTTCCCATATTGAGAATTTTAGAGTCAACTCAGCTATTTTGTTGGGATCACATTAAATTTGTAAACTGGTATAATTTTAAAAACTGATGAAAATATGTCAATAACTGCTTTCTCTGTAGTGACTGATTTGAATAAATTATTGTAAGTTTTCTAACTTACCAGTTTATTTTTGTTTGCTACATATTTTCATATATCTGTGAAATAATATAAAGGTTAAGTACTGACCGGTGTTCAATTTTTATTTTAGATTTCCATGGTGTCAGTAATTCATATTCCTGATAAAACTTATAAACTGTCCTGTAGAATATTATGTCAATATTTACTCCCGACTCAAGGTCAATTTCATGATCTTAAGGTAAGTTGTACCCTGTAGTCTTATCTTTATCTCTCATTTATAGTTTCAAAGAATGACCATTTATTAAGGGATAATATTTTTCAGTTAGTTCCCTTAGAAGTTAGCTATTATTTGCTAGCTCGAAAATTTTGAGCATCTCTTATGACCCTCCAAAGAGTAATTATCTTTAAATTTGTTTCTTTGATTTTTCAGCAACTCTTCATGTCTGCAAATAATAATGCCACTCCTTCCAGCAACTCCTCTCCAGAAGGTGAAAGCACAGACCGAAGCTTGCTGGAAAAGGCCGGACTCTCTGAAAGCGAAGTAGAGCCTCCAGAGGAGAGTAGCAAGGACTGTGTTGTTTGCCAGAATGGGACCGTGAACTGGGTGCTCCTGCCCTGCAGACACACGTGCTTGTGCGATGGCTGTGTGAGGTATTTTCAGCGGTGCCCGATGTGCAGACAGTTCGTTCAGGAATCCTTTGCACTTCGCAGTCAAAAGGAGCAAGATAAAGACAAACTGAAAACTCTTTGAGGATCTTGTTACAACTGAAAAGTATAATTATCACTCAAGATGCAGAAATGTGTGTTCTTGGAATTAATCATAACATGGAATGTACGGTGTTGACTGTCAATGACAATTCTATTTTAACTTCATATTTGTACGGTACCTGGATGATGAAACTTAATTATTCCTTCCTGTTCCATATGGTAAATGCTGGAATACCATCTGTGTTGTACATAAAAATGCATTCAGCTCTTGAGAAGAAAGCAAATGTCTGGCCTTCTATCAGCTAGGGGATTTCATGTAATATTAATTAGAACATTTTCAAAAAGCAGACCATCTAAAATTGGAGGAATTAAAAGTCTTAAGTTTTCTGAATGTTTTTCCTTTGCCATAATTTAGGGTACAATTGGGGAAAAATTGAATCCTTAAAGTAATTCTATGTTCCCCAGTTTGTAGAGGAGTTGGAAAGGGCTTCTAACGTTAAGTCTTTCCCTGAAATAGCAGTTTTTGTAAATATCCATCTGTTTGATTTCCCATTTTTCTTATAGCCACATAAACACAAGTCTTAATTTTTAAATATAGCTTCTTAAATTATAAATGCAAGATACAATTCTTGACTTTTCTCAGTGTGTCATAGATTGAAATGATGCTCATTTATAGGAAGCAGATATATAAAACAAGAATAACAACATTTCTCGGATAATTAAATTTGCTGCCAAATAGGATTAGATTAGCAGGCTGTGGCCTACCGTGGAAGATTTGTGAGACTCTCAGTGCTTTACCTTAGATTTCCTCCTGTACAACAAATCCATCCAAAACAAGGGATTTTAGAGCCAGAAAAATCACTAACAGAAACACATGACTATTTTTTCCTAGTGTGTTTCTATTACAAACTAGGGGCCCAGTGCACGAATTCATGAAGTTGAAACTGTGGGCCACTAGGCTGCTGTGGGCACACAGTCGGGTCTCAGCCCATCTTCTGTGCCCCCGCCCAGCCCCTCCCACTGCAGCCCCCAGTCCCCTGTCTGCAGGCAGCCCCACTCCTGCTGCTGCCGCTCACATGTGCTGACGGCACTAGCCCCGCTCACACCTGCTAATGGTGCGGAGCAGTTGGGGGCCAGCACCAGCAGCGGGTGTGAGCGGGGCCAATGCCACGCTGTCAGCGGGTGTGAGCGGCAGCTGCTGCCCCAATCACCTCTCAGGAGCAGGGAGAGGTGCAGAAACCCTCAGGGGCAAATCAGGGCCAGCAGCTGCCGCTCACACCCGCTGACAGCGCCAAGCGATTGAGACTGGCACCGGGTTCTGCTAGGGGGTGTGAGTGGCGGCTCAGGCTGCAGGTGCGAGTGGGGCCAGTGCTGGCAGTGGATGTGAGGAGGGCTGTTGCCAGCAATGAGTGCAAGAGGCAGCTGCTGGCCCCGATTACCCCTCAGGAGCAGGGGGAGGTGGAGAAACCCTGAGGGGCGATTGGGGCCAGCAGCCACTGCTTGAACCCACTGACGGCCCTGAGCAATTGGGGCTGACACCGGCTGCCGGCAGCAGGTGCAGGCAGTGACTCTGATGCCAGCAATGGGTGCAAGCAGGGCTGGCTCTGGCAGCAGGTGTGAGCGCCAGGCGAGACCATGGTGCATGGGAGCAAAAAATTTTCAGTAACCACCAGAGTCTCATCCAGATGACAACGACCGGTGCCCCGCCTTGGTCTGGCGACCCTGCTCACCTGCTCTACCATATCGCTGCGACTTATGCTTGTTGTCTTCCGTGCTCTGCTGCCTGCTGTCCAGGACCACCATATTCCACACACGCCCCTGGTGGTCAGCACACATCATAGCAACCGGTTCTGTTCTGCTGTTCGGTCTATTTTCATATTAAGGTTTTATATAGAGAGATAAACCCCACATCTTCTGAATGGTAAATTATTTTGTTTATTCTTTGTTATATTCTTAGAAGAGTTAAGGAACTTGATGGGCATAAAGGCCCATCCCCAACTCCTTCTAATATGACTAAGAAGAAAAAGGTAAATCAGAGTTTCCTGTGTCTTAGGCAGAAATTGCCTTCAATTCACCAAGAAATCAGATCATAGCAAATAAACTGTGACATTCAGGGAGAATTTTAAGCCTTTTTCATCTTGCTTGTATTAAGAATAATGCCTTATCGTTGTGTTAGCGGTCTTACATAATATCATTTCATTCTAATCAGATATAGCACTCTCAAAAAGTCATTACCCAATCTCCATTCTACAAACCAAATCAAACTGTTATCTGCATTCAACAGCTATGTAATAAATACCTTCTTGGGGCCAGATACATTTGAAGAGTCCGGGCTTCAAAGAATCAGGAAAGCTCCGAGGAACATTGGTAGCTTATTAGAAGCACATCTCATCTCAGAAATTCCCAAGGCCTGATCTAACCCTGCCACTGGAAGCAAGGCGGTCAGAGGCCACAGCCCCTCTGTGGTTAGCGACCAGTATAACTGTTCATCTGAGAAACTCACTTTCTGGTGTAAAATGGGGGATATTCAGAGATCACTTCCTCCATCCTAGCCATCCTGCTTCCCTTTACAGATCTGTTTGTACCTAAACTGTCCACCTGTACTCTTACTCCATTTTTCATAACTTTATTGTAGTAAAGTGTAGCATGAAATTACCATTTTAAGCATTCTGAAGTGTACAATTCAGTGGTACATTCATATTGGTATACAACCATCACTATTATCCATCTTCAGAACTTTTTCATCAACCCAAACTGAAACTCTATGCCCATCAAATAATAACTCCCAATACCCATTCCCTTTCCCCTGGTAACCACCAGTATTCTTCTGTGTTTATGAACTTGACTGTTCTAGATACCTCATTTACATGGAATCATACAGTATTTGTCCTTTTCTCTCTGGCTTATCTCACTGAGTACAGTATTTTCAAGGTTTGTGCTATAGTATGTATCAGGATTTCTTTTTTAAGGCTGAATATTATTGTATAAATATAGCACATTTTGTTTATTCACCCATCATTTTTCATAACTCTTGGAGGTGATTTGCTCTTAGCTTCTCTTGCTGCAGTTGAAAGAATTATCTTTCCTGCTCTCAGAAATCTGAGGGATTTGGTAGGTAGTCAAGTAAAAACAAGCAAACTGACTCCTCGAGGCTTATGCCAGAATTTTCCCAATAACGATGAAGAGTGACATTCTGCAAGAATGTCAACAAAAGCATTGCATTTGAATGTATTTTTAGATAGTTGGTTTATATCGATTAGTTGTTACTTTCCAAAAATTCAAGTAGGAATGCCAAATAAACGGGAGAATATAGTAATCTTAAGTTCAGGGGAGAGGTCTGGCTGACATTACACATTTGGGGGTCGTCAGTGTGGTATTTAAAGCTTAGTCTGCATGAGATTGCCAAGGGAGTGAGCACAGACTCGGGGAAGACCAACGTGCCAGGAGACTGGGAGAAACCAGTAGATTGAGAAGACTGAGGTAGGAAGAAAACCAGAAGAGTTGTCTTTACAAACCATCCCAAAATGGAGTGATATAAAACAAGCACTTTTATTATGCTCATAGAATCTGCGTTCACATATCGGGATCGGATGGAGCGGGGTTGGGCCTACCTGGGATTCTAATGACAGATTGACTAAGAGGGCTAAAGGCTTGTTCACTCATGTATTTGGTGTGTGGGCTGTGAAGACTCAAAAGCTGGGCTGAGCTAGGACAACATGTGGCCTCTCCACGTGGCTTAGTCTTGGTCACAGCCTGATGGTCTCTGTATTTATGAACTTGACTGTTCTAGATACCTCATTTACATGGAATCATACAATATTTGTCCTTTTCTCTCTGGCTTATTTCACTGAGTACAGTATTTTCAAGGTTTGTGCTGTAGTATGTAAGTGGGAACTCGGGATTCCAAGAGCAAGTGTTCTAGGGAACAAGGCAAAAGCTGCATGGTCTTCTTCTTCTTCTTTTTTTTTTTTTTTTACCAGCTTAATGGAGATGCAGTTTATATACCATACAATTTCCTATTCAAAATGTACCACTCAATAGTGTTAATTACTCAGGGTCTTTCAACCACCACTAATTGTCAATTTCAGAATGTTTTAATTACTCTTAAGAGATATTGTGCACATTAGCAATTGCTCCCATCCCCCACCATGTTCCCAACTCCAGGCATCCACCAATCACCTTCCTATTTCTATAGATTTGCCTGTTCTGGACATTTCATGAAATGAAATCATGTAGAATCACAAATGGGATCACACAATGTAGCCTTTTGTATCTGGCCACAAACATCACTTAGCACATTATTTTTAAGGTTCATCCATGTTATAGCAAGAATCAATTTTTATTTTCTTTTTACTTCCCCAAAATATTCCATTGTATAAGATATACCAATACCACATTGTGTTTACTATTGATGGACATTTGGATTTGTCTGCTTTTTTGGTTATTATGAATAAGGCTGCTATGAACATTGGTTACAAGAGTTCAGTTTTAGACATTTCAAGTTTAAGATGTGATGTTAAGCCTGCCTTGTTTGTTTTATTAGTTGAACTTCCAGACATTTAATCTCTTCTATGTTTTCCATAGCCATGTCCTACAGAAATTCTGCAAACATACACCAAGCACAGGACTGAGTCAGTCAGGTTAGGAGGAGGGCTAGCTGCCATGCACTTTTTGCATTCTAAACTCTTTGTATTTGTGCCAGCGATTAAGCTGTTGTCTCCCAGCTCCAAACCCACCCTTCTATACTCTGCAATGCTGAGGTAGACTCTGCAAACCACACTTATGCTTTGCCAGCCCTCTCCCGATGAGGCTTTGCAAATCAGAGCAATAGGAGAGAGAAGATAGGAGGAAGGAGAGATCCGCTACTTCCTGTCTCCTGTGGCTTTTCTGTTCCTGTGAACATCACCCCAACCTGGCTTCTTTACCTTGGCAGTGGCGGTTGATTCCAGGAGTAAAGATTGAATCCAGAGTGGAACCTGCTTCCTCACCTCCACCCACCTCAGGACACCAGCAGCACCCCGACCTCAGAGGTCCGAGAATTCCAGCTGTGTCGGGCCCCTCCTCCAGACTTCTAAATTTTTTTTTTTTTTACAGTGTAAAATTTTTATATTTAGAATTAGGCAGCTGGACTCAGTTTAGATGATTCCAATTTTGTTGGCAACATCCAAAGCATCATAGTCAGGAGCCAGTCGAACATATGCCTTCTTCTCGCCATCAGGCCTGATCAAGGTGTTGACCTTGGCCGCATCAATGTCATGGAGCTTCTTCACAGCCTGTTTGATCTGGTGCTTGTTGGCCTTGACATCCACAATGAACACAAGTGTATTATTGTCTTCTATCTTCTTCATGGCTGACTCAGTAGTCAGGGGGAACTTGATGGTCAAGCTTGTTTCTTCCGAGGATACTTAGGCTGTCTCCGGAGCCTTAGTGTCTTTGGCCACCTGAAGGTGGGTGATGTGCGGATCTTCTTTTTTTTTGTGGCTGTGGACGCCTTTCAACACTGCTTTCTTTGCCTTCAAAGCCTTTGCTTTGGCTTCGGCTTTGGGAGGGGCAGGGGCTTCCTTCTTAGCTTTCGGCGCCATCTTCGTAAAAAGGCTAAATTTTTATAATTGCAACTTCTTCACTTTGTCTCCCCGGCCCTGTGGATGGTAGTTGCTTCCTGCATTGCTGCCTCTGAGATATCCTCATGTTCCTCTTTCCACTTTTCAGTAAACAACTCTATATTAATATCTCAGATAAAATAATCATCGTTTTTTCAGTCTCCTGACTACCCTAAATTGATCCAATTGGATGTTATCTCCTGTAATCCTGGCTCACTTTGCTAAGGTAGACAGAAAACTGAGACCAATTTTGGTTAAATAGCCCATATTGTACAGCTATGAGGTGGTCAAGTTGGGATTTGAATCCAATTTTGCTTTGCTTTGTTTTGCCTGAAGCTTGTGTTCTTAATCACTCGTCACCTTCCTACAGAAAAACACATAGTTTTTCAACATCGAACTATAGGTACAATTTTAAAATTCTTTCATCGTTTGTATTGCTTCTCTCCAGCCTATTATCAGACTCAGCATTTCCCAATGCATATCCCCAAGACCTGTCTGGAGCCTGCCCTATACTGTATTCACCAGAAAAGCCACAGCGAAAACATTAGCATAATAAAGGCTCTGAGAAGTTTTGCAGTTTTTCGTGAACTTTTTGACTAGGAACATTCCAAGGATGTGCAAAATGTGGGATTAATCAATATCTAACCTAATGTATCCTGTGTAGCAGGAGTGCCTGCTTAGGGTAAGATGTCAGTGCCAGCAGTTGTGAGTGCATACGGAAGTGGCTTTAAACAATATTGGGGAAGGCAGTTCTGATATTTGTTTAGTTTACTAAAATATGATCTTATACTTGTGAACCTGTGGACACATTTCAATTGCACTTTCAGTTGAACAGGATAATTGGTAACCAAGATCAGAATAAAGATTTGATGATTTCAAGAACAAGTAAGTTTTACTTTTTCCCTCTCATGCCAATCTGGGCCAAGTTATCTCTCCAAAGGCCTAAGGTACTAGTAATCCTGACCCACATAAATCCTGTAATGGACTAGTTTTGCAATGCATACATTTAATCTTCTTTGGATTTATTTGAAATCTTATCTATGACACCTTATAAGATGTTTTACTGTAAAAAACTATAATTAATACTTAACATATTTGTTTCTTTTTAAGAAGTGTGAACCCATCTGCACTTGTGTTTGAAATTGTGAATCATTAGCTTGAGTTTAAAGTATATTTAAATAACTGTACCAATTAATTGGTTTGGATTATACTGTTTAGAAATCAGATAAAAATACAGTGTACCCGACTAGGTGTTCTAAAAACTAGAGTTAACCCTTCTTATCTAACTCCATTCTGGAGAAAGCTGTCCCAGAAATTTTCTTTATGGAATATCCATCCTCAAAAAGGAAGGAAATTTCAGCACATGCCACAACATGGATGAACCTTGAAAACAGTATGCTAATTGAAAGAAGCCAGACAGAAATGGACAGTATTATATGATTCTTGTGTGTAAGGTACCAAGAGTCCAGGCAAATTTCTGGAGACCAAGAGTAGAATACAGGGTAGTAGAGACTGAGGGGATAGGGAAATGGGGAGTTATTGTGAATGGACACAGAATTTCAGATTGGGATGATGAAAAGTTCTGGATATGGTTAGTGTTCATGGTTGCACAAACAATGTGAATGTACTTAATACTAGTGAGTCTCAGACTTAAAAATGGTTAAAGGGTAAATTTAATGTTAATTATGTATATTTTACCCCAATTAAAAAACAAACAAACATTTTCTTCAGGAATTCAGCACCCTTGTCCAATTGGCATTCCAGTTTGATTCCGGATGAATAATCTTAACTGCTCATGGCATTTGGGTGGTGGTATTCTATGTGCCTAAAACTGGAGTTCAGAAATCTTTTTTTTTTTAGAATTCTCTAAACCCATGGTCGGCAAACTGCAGCTTGCGAGCTCCATGTGGTTCTTTGGCCCCTTGAGTGTGGCTCTTCCACAAAATGCCATGGCCTGGGAGAGTCTATTTTGAAGAAGTGGCGTTAGAAGAGTGTAAGTTTAAAAAATTTGGCTCTCAAAAGAAATTTCAATCGTTGTACTGTTGATATTTGGCTTTGGGTTTGCCGACCACTGCTCTAAACTGAGGAACTGAAGAAAATTTGAAAACTATCCTGAGTGTGGTAAGAGCTTTAGTGCCAAGAGCAGAGTCCTCAAGAGTCCTCCCGTTCCACCTGACGCTCGCATGGCAGGTTCACCCTGCACCAGCCTCTGGCTCAGCCTCAGCGGTGATTCCATCCGTGTAAAAATGTGCTAGGGGTGGAGGGAATTGGCCAGGCAGTTACCACCCTGCCCTGGCGAACAGATGCCAGCTTCCTATCTGAATGTGTGCCCCTGCCA
>PVJN01019959.1:0-36593 GCA_004026805.1 Lasiurus borealis
TTTTAGCCTTAAAGTTATCTTTAAAAACCCTCATTTCCTGTCCTTGCTGTATTCACCTTCAATATTTCTTTTCTATCAACAGATTTCTAAATAGCTCTCCAATAGTATTCCATTAGAAATGGCATTGATTTTGTCTGGAGGCAGCTAACATTAGGAGCTAAGTGCATATTTCCTGTTTAATCATTTCAACTTCATGTCCTAAAAAATGAACACACTGAGTACTTTAACCTATTTGGTGGTGGGGAAATAAAGGTACAGACCTTTGGCACAAGGCCTAAAAAAACCAATAAGAGCTTAAGAGGCAGCAGTTTGGGAAGCAGTTAAGTATGTAATTAAAAACAAATCTAGAATCCTCAGAATACATTGAATAAAATATCAGCATTTCTATGGATCAGTCTCAGAAGACACCTAATCCAATTACCCATCTGAAGTTTGAATCTTATTGTACCCTTGCTAACTGGCCACCCTGATGTATAATGCCTGATTATTGTGGGGCAGGGAGTTTAGCACACCCAAAAGCAGTTCTCCTAACTCTGATCACAAGGAAGCTTTTCATTTTGTGGACTCAGAATCTGTGTTATGCTAATTTTTACTCATTAGTTCTGGAGAAATCAATGGTGGCCACACAAAACAAGTTCAAAATTCTATTCCACAGCTCATTAAATTTCTAAAGACAGACTGACACCTCCAATTCTGTCAACAGTTCCTGCATTATAGCTCTGTGTTAAGCAGACTCCAATTTGTTTATGATAGCTTGTTACTATGGCACCCGATCTGAACCCCTTGCTCTATTAACAGCCTGAGCAGAGCAGAATAAATCATGACTTCATCAGCCTTATTTCAGGAAGTGGGGTTCTAATGAAATAAAGCCTTAAATGACATGGAATCCTTTGACAACTCTGTCTCACAACTGAAATCTACTCAATGTAATATTAATTACTAAATCCTTTTCATAGCTATTTACTAAGTAATATTGCTTCCAACAATCCCACACAGACCACTAATGACAACTAAAGTATTTTCTGTTACTCTGTGCAGGGACTATTCTTTTAATTTACATATATTAACTCAAAGTACTATCAGTTAGGTATTATTATTCCCATTTACTGATGTGGAAACTGAGGCAGTTATGGGGAAATAAAGTAACTTGCTGAAGTTTATACAGATCATTAGTGGCAGAAGCAGAGAATGAACTCAAGCTTGCTAGTAGTATATATGAGACATCTCATAAATAGTTGGCTTTTCTGGACTCAAGTAAAAGGCTGGTCACATGCTTCTCTTAAATATCAGGTTTTAATGGTTCATCACTCTGATTGATCCAGATCACTATGGATCTTGAGCTGACATCTGATGCACTCACTTTTACCCTAAGTTTAATGTTATCAGCAATTATAATCATATAATGTTTTCTAAATCTCATCCAAGATATTGATAAAAATGTAAAATTAGACAGGGTCAAACTAAGTTATCCCCTCTGGTGCATTATATAGAGCCACCCTCTATATTGATATCTATTCATTAATCAATAACTTTGGATAGAAATGCTCAACCATATATGTGGTTTTATAATTATCCTATTTTTTTTTAGCTGAAGGTTTCTCAATTCTAATGTCACAACATACTGGAGTGTTGCAATCAACTGTGAGGTATTTCATAACTAATTTGTTTCTTTAAAAGTAGGGCAGATTAAAGATTACCACCATATTAAAGTCACTCTTATTTACTTCCACTTTATCAACCTTTTTTGAGTGTGATAAATAAGTTAGGGATTATAGCTGACATGGAAATAATAGTGAATATGTCCTTGGGAGAGTGACAAATAGAAAACTCAACTTTCAAATGTGTAGTGATGGGGAAAAAATGATAAATGTTGCTCTGGCCCACATTTTCCATCTTAGTACAAAGGTTTAATGAGAAACTTCATCAAATTCATTTTGAGTATTTCCTCTCTTCATTCCTATGGTCATGAGCTTGCATCAGGTTCTTATTGTTTCTTTTATAAAGTATGAGAATGGATTTTTCACCAAATATTTTTTTTATTGATTGATTTTGAGAGGGCTGGAGGGAGAGAGAGAGAGAGAGAAACATCAATATGTTGTTCCTAACTGGGGATTTAACCTGCAAAATTGGCATATGGGGATGATGCTCTAACTAACAGAACTACTTGACCAGGGCTTCACCAACTTTTATTCTGAAAAATGGAAATAATAATACAATGAACAACCATAAACTCACCTAGATTCAACACTTTATCATACAATGAGTGGACAGATTATTATGATTTCTGAATGCATAATAATCTGGCCACTCAGTGTGAGTATGTGTGTGTATATAAAGAGGCCCAGTGCATGGGGTCCAGCCAGGGTGACCAGGGGGAGGGACAATGGTGATTGGCCGGCCTGCCTGCTGGTCAAACTCCTGGTTGAGGGGTAATTTGTATATTAGCTTTTTATTATATAGGACATACACTGAGCTGTCAGGTTATTATGCATTCAAAGATCATAATAATCTGGCCACTCACTGTATTTTCTTTATCTGCATTTATACTAGTATATATGTGTTTGAAAATAAGTTGCAAGCATCATGACAACTTTTTCCTGGCCAGTCTACCCTCTTGATCCCTTTTCTGTTCTTCCACTGCATTGTTTTATATTTCAGGGGGCTGGTGCTTGCAAACTACATTTCCCAAGCTCCCTTGCAACCGGTTTCTGTTTAAGTTTTGATTAATGGGAAGCAATCTTTGGAGACTGGATGTTAGAAGACAGGATATTTCTACTGCCCTTGCTGTGCTTTGGGAAGTGTCTTTGTCAGTGTTTTTTATTATTTCTGTTAAAGACCTTCTTTCTCCACAGTCCAGGCATCCACTTACAATTCCCAATGAGCAGTCCTGGCTACTGGACTCTGTTAACATCACCTTTTCCCATTATTCCTCCAGCCCAAGGGGTGGCAATCAGTTTCTGTTTTTGTTAGTCTTTGGGTGGCTTCTTTATCCGTTTTTTGACCTTTTAACTCTTCTAACACCTTTTAAAACAGTTCCCTGTATTGAATCTCCTCTTCTATACTTTTTCTTGTGATGTATGCTTTCCTGATTCTGAACAGCACAGTTTTAGGATTCTTCAAATGACTCTTCTAAAAATAAGGACATTCTTCTCTTAACCTCAATACTGTTGTCAGTTAAGAAAATCACTAATAACTCTCCTGTATCATCTAATACTTCAGTCTATATTAATATTTCCTCACTTGTCCCCAATATATTTTTTGTAATTTCTTCAAACTAAATCCAATCAAAGTTCATTCATTGCATTTGATTGCAATGTTTTTTTGTTTCTCTTAATCTGGAACAATGACATCATTTCCTCACATTATATTGACTTTTTGAAAATACCAGATCAATTGTCTTCTAGAATTTCTACATTCTAAATTTTTCTGTTTTCCCCCCTTTTGTTGCTGCTGAATTTATTCCTAATTTCCTCTATTACTTATATTTTGAAAGTTAAGTATAAAGACTTGATTAAACTCAAGTAAAATTTTTTGGCAAGATTGCTTCATAGATGCTGCTATTTATTTCATATTGTATCACATGAAGAAACAACATGACAGGGTGTCCCACTATGGGTGATGAAATGTTTACATTTGGATAAGAGTATGACTACTAGATCATTTAAGTAGTTTATTATAAGGGTACCTTTTCTTTTGCATTTTGTTTTTTTGTAGCCACATGAACTGGATTCATCCTTGACTCTTGACTGTCACTCATACCCATCATCCAATTACAAAGATCTCTAAGATAGATATGTAGAATACTTCCTTGTGGATTGTACATGTTTTGTGAATACTTGTGAAATGAATGGCCAGCCACAAATTTTATAGCAATGTGATTGCTTGGTTTTATATCCTAATTCCTCTTTCACTGATCTCTTTCTTTTTTCCTTAATCTTCTGTACTTTTAGCTTTTTATTGGATAGAAATGGGTTGGAACTAAAGTCAGCTTGCTTTCTGCCCATTCTTATCAATTGACTCAACATGTCTGGAAATGAACTCATTATCTTTCCTACCAAACTTGCTCTGCTCCCTTTATTACTTAATTTAGTGATTAGCATAAATTGATAAAACTAACCACTAACTGAGGATTCATCCTTGACTGTCACTCACACTTCTCATCTAATTATTTCCCAAGATGTGTTCATTCTGCCTCCTCAGCTGTATTTTCCTCAAAAACTCAAATAGTATTATTATTACTCAAGGTCAATTTTTACCAACACATGTAGACTCCTTCAAAAACTGGCTTCCCTACATTCAGGCTCATGCCCTCATATCTTTCTTTCATATCACTTTTAGGAAGTTTGTTCTGATATGAAGATTTTCTCATCTCAATCTCCTTCTTAAAATTTATCTTAATACTTGAAACAACATGGATTGACTTAGGTGGTATTATGCTAAGTCAAATAAATTGGACAGAAAAAGACAAATACCGTATTATTTTGCTTATATGTGGAATCTAAAAAACAAAATAAATGAACAACAACAACAACAAACCAGAAACAAACTTAATTGATGATTGTCAGATACCTGGTAAAATAGATGAAGTGATTAAGAATACAAAGTGCCAGTTATCAGTTATAAAAATAATTAAGGGGATGTAAAGTGCAGCACTGTAGATGTAGTAAAATAATATTGTAATAGGTATATATTGTGTCATATGGGTACTAGACTTATCCTATCTAATAAAAGAGCAATATGCAAATTGACTGTCTCTCCAATATACAACATGGCTGTCCCCATGTGGTCAAAGATGGCTACCCCCATGTGGACACAGATGGCTGCCACAAGATGGCTGGCAGGGGAGGGAAGTTGGGGGAAGTTGGGGGTGACCAGGTTGGCAAAGGAGATCAGTTGGGAGAACCAGGCCTGCAGGAGAGGGCAGTTATGAGTGATCAGGCAATCAGGGAGGGCAGGCAGGGGTGACCAGGTTGGCAGAAGAAGAAGTTAAGGGAGACCAGGTCAGCAGGGGAGGGCAGTTGTGGGGAACCAGGTCTGCAGTGGAGGACAGTTGTGGGAGACCCAGGCCTGCAGGGGAGGGAAGTTGGGGGGCAGCAGACCAGCAGAAGAGGGCAGTTGGGTGAGACCAGGCAAGCAGGGGAGGGCAATTTGGGGGGACCAGGCCAGCAGGGAAGGGTCGTTTAGGGGGACCAGGCCAGCAGGGAAGGGCAGTTAGGGGCAACCAGACTGGCAGAGGAGTGGTTAGGGGCAATCAGGCAGAGTCAGGTTGGGAGCCAGCAGTCCTGGATTGTGAGAGTGATGTCTGGGGATCAGGCTTAAATGGGCAGCCAGGCATCCCTCAAGGGGTCCCAGATTGGAGAGGGTGCAAGCTGAGCTGAGGGACACCCCCTCCCCTGTGCACAAATTTTGTGCACCAGGCCTCTAGTTGGGATAATCAATAACTTTATAAATTATATATAACTGTCTAATCAGTATGTTTTCAGCTGAACCTAATATAATATTGCAAGTCAATTACAACTGAAAAATAAAATTTAAAAAATACAAAATGTAAAAAGAAAAATCTCTTTTTTTTCCTACTTGAATATACTTTATTTTTTTCCTTTTTAAAAAATTTTTATTGATTTTTTCCCCCTATTGCCCTCCCCACCCCCTAATACATGCCCTCATTTATCTCACCCCCAGCTCTTGCTCTCCCTTATTGCCCTATATCCACTGGCTATGCCTACACACACATGCATACAATTCCTTCAGTTGATCTCCTATAAGCCCCTCCTCCCCCACTCCTCCTCAACTTCCCCTGCCTTCCCACTGTAGCACGACAGTCTGTTCATTACTTCTTTGCCTCTGCATCTGCTTCCTCCCCCACCCCCTGATTCTTGTCTTTAAAAACATCTTGCCCCTGTAGGCTAGAAATAAGCCCACAAGAGCAAAAGAAAAATGATTGAGTCCCAATTTCAATGTTCTGATAGCTTTGAGTCCCAGTGTCAATGCCAAACAATTCCTTATGTGTACATGTCATCAATGGCATCTGGATAGTGGACAAATGGTGTCGATGCCAGTCTGACCCTCTCTGGTTTGGTCCTGGGCATCCTGTAGCCATGCACAGCTGCTAACTGCTCACATGGGAAGGCATCATCAGGGTCTTCCATCTCTGGACTGTTTCTCCTCTTGCCTTTGTGGTTGGCACAGACCTGTCAGTTCCTCTGTTGCAGGAGTCCACTTAGTCTTGGAGTTGTTTTCTGAAAGTATAAAGGAATCTTTTCTATAAAATTGACTTGGGGTCCTTTTTATTTTGCCTACTGGCTTTTCCTTTGGCTTATTTTGACACCATGTGTTTTTCATGGGTGTCTTACTGTTAGCATTACAAATGGAAATTAATTTTCTAAAGTGAAAATTAAGAAAAATCTCTTAATTGTCCTCTATCACCTATAGGATACAAGGCTCTCCATAGAAAGATGTTGTCCTTGCACCCCCTACATTAGCCTCCATATGTTACAATTTCTTAATAGGCTGCATGCTCAGTATGCTCCCTTATCTGCAAAGTTATGCCACACTGTGCCTCTTCCCTGGAGAGTTCCTTCAGGTTATCTCTGCTCATGCCTCAAGCCTCAGGTTATGATCTGTGTTTACATGAATCTTTCCCTGAGTCTCTCAGATAATGCATCCTTGAATCCCAGTACCTAGCACAGTGCTAACACAATAGGTGATCTGTACCTATCTCTTATCTCCAGCCACACTTGTCCCTAGTCCTTCCTTCCCCATCCCTATTAATCTCTCTCTCAGAAAACTTTTCCTTTATTTCCTAGAATTGTGATGGCTGCATAGAAATCTATTAAAATTATAAAAATACTAGAGGTCTGGTGCACAAAAATTCATGCACTCTGGGGTGGGGGTGGGGGTCTCTTAGCCCAACCTCCATTCTCTCACAATCCAGGACCCCTTGGGTAGGGTCCAATCCCATCACAGCATGGCTCTGGTTCCCCAGAGCCTGAGGGTTGGGGGAGGGACTAGGAGACCAATTCAATGGCAGCATGACTCTGTTCCCACAGCTCCCTCATGCCACGGGCCACTGGGACCCAGGACTGACTTTCTCCTTCCTCACTGGCAGGGACCCTAGCCCCGTGTTCAGTCACCCATCCAAAAATTTAGGTTGTGACAGACCCTGGCTCTTTATACTGCATATTAGGATATACAAAAAGTGAAGACTCAAGGTTTGAAGCAGAGATCCTCAGACCAGCATCAGGGTCCTTGTTTATGCTTACAGAGAAAATCTAGAGATAAAAGTCTGATGAGATCACAGAAATCATTGGACCAAAGTATGTCATTGTCAAAAGTCAAATCAGAGTATGGAAGCCATAGCAGTGCTAAAGTTTAGAAAAGTAGCCACAATAATTCCACCATGCCTTTCCTTTCATCTCTTTTTTTTGGCTATGCAAGCCAATGATGAATCTAGAAGTACATAGCTTGTACCAGTCCTGTGAGTTCACAAAATAGAGCTGATAATAGTTTTATATGAAGCAAGGCTAGGGATTAGTCTTAAATTGCAGTACATTCAATAAACATTTTTTTTTCTTGAATGAATCTATGTTCTTCTGCCTCTTTTAGAGCACAGGCAACTGAAAAACAGGCATCTAAGAAAGAATAAAAATAAACCAATGATGAATTTTAACAAGGCCAATTCATAAGCATGCAAATACTACAGCATGAATTTGAATAGAAGGGAAAATGTTCAAAGAAAAATGATTATACAAAGAATGATAATAATAGCAGATAACATAGGAGAAAATGTAACTCATGAAAAATAAGAAATCACTATTTCCTAACTCCTTTATTTGCTTGGTATCTGCTAATCATGTCACTCTTCTTTCCAAAAATCCTCCAATGCCTTCCCAATATATTTGAAATAAAACCCAAAGTACTTAATATGACCTGCTAAAAACAAACAAATAGGATCTGGCCTTGTCCACATTTCCAGCTGCAACTCACACCTCTCTTTCTCTCCCTTACCAGATTCTGACAGCCTGGCCTGCCTTCTGTTTTTCAAATATATCAAACTCCTCTCGCCTCTCTTTGAACATATTTCCCCCTTTCTCTGGAATGGTCCTGATTCCAATGCTAACTCATTCTTGTGCCAGTCTTCCCCCAGCCGTACTTATCCCACCCTCCCATCCCTTAAAGAAAAGTAGCCACAATCATGATCCCTCTATCCATCTAAATCAACCCCCATTCCCTTTAGTTTCTCTCTTAGCAAAAATTTCCTTTGTTCCACCAATTAAAATTTGTAATCATATACTCATCTGGGTGGCTATTTGTTTTTTTATGTTTGAAAGCTCCATAAATATAGGAGCCATGCCTGTCTTGCTTACTGCCAGACAGTAGTAACTCAAAAGATAAGTTTTGACTGAATAAAGACTGAAAGGGAGGATGAAAAAAAATGGAGTGGTGTGTTCATCTTTGTAGTACAGTCTGCTATTTATCCCTCAATCTCTTTCAATATCATCTCTTCTTCATTAGTAATAGAACCTCAATTTTGACAACACATCCTTGACAGAAAAGGACTACATTTTACCAGACTCTTCTGCAGTAGAGTACAGCTCTGTGAATAAATTATGATTAATGGGATGTGAGTAGAGCTATCATTTGCCATTCTTTCACCTCTCATCCTTCCTGTTGGTTGGAGTAAGGCCATGATGGTTGAAGTTCAACCAGCCATTTGATATGAAGTGACATGCAAAGAATGACAGAGTGCAAAGAAGAAGGACCCTGGATCTCCAATGGTTTTTTAAAAACAGAACTGCCATGCAAAGTCAAGACTGTAGAACCACTATTCACAGCTGTTCCTCATCCTAATAGCTAAACATAGAAAAGATGCAGTGAGACAGTGCATGAGGCTTAAGGAAATTTAAGCTGAGTCTTGAGAACATTGGTGTTAAGTGGAGAAAGGATATTCCAAAGAGAGCAAACTCCATTAATATATGTACTAAGTAATTATGTAGCATAGCATATTTAAGTAATGACAATTAAAACCCCAAGATCATCTACACTAATAAAAGAGTAACATGCAAATTAACCATCACTCCATTACACCCATAAGCCATGCCTACAAGCTAATCAGGAGTGAATTAACCCAACCAAGATGGTGACTGGTCACAGAGTGAGCAAGAGGCTTGGGTTTCCCTGGCGATGGAGGAAGCCAAACTTCCTGGCCAACCCTGGCCTCCACTCAAGGCTACAAAATTTTAATTATAGAAGATAAGTAAATCCCAGGTCCCAGGGCCTCTGCTTGGGTCACTGGGTGGCATGGCTAGCCTGCAAACCACCACAGGCCCCTCACCCAGGCTACTTATCACCCGAAGGGAATCACCACCCTGATCCGGAACACTCTTCATAGCAAACCAGCCAGCCTGGACCAGTGCACCAGGCCTCTATCCTATCTAATCTAATAAAAAAAGTAATATACAAATTGATCATCACTCCAACACACAAGATGGCTGCCCCTATGTGGTCAAAGATTGGGCCTCCATGTGGACACAAGATGGCCACCACAAGATGGCCTGTAAATGAGGGAAGTTGAGGGTGATCAGGCCAGCAGGGGAGGGAAGTTGGGAAGGACCAGGCCTGCAAGGGAGGGCAATTGGGGAGGGAGACCAGGCCTGTGGGGGAGCTAGAAGTCTGGGATTGTGAGAGGGATGTCTGACTGCCGTTTAGGCCTAATCTCAGTAGAATTGGGCCTAAACGGGCAGTCAGACATCCCTCAAGGGGTCCCAGATTGGAAAGGGTGCAGGCTGGGCTGAGGGACACACCCCATGTGCATGAATTTTGTGCATTGGGCCTCTAGTCGATATATAAGAGAGATTGCAAAAGCAGGTTATAAATAAGGAAATTACAAAGAAAAGTTATACAAAAGGGAAGATGGAGAGTGTGGCAAAGACTGCTTCCTTTCATAACATCTATTTTCCACATTTTTCCTTAACTGTGGCAAATCATTAGTCATATTTACCAAATATTACTGTTTTTCTCTCTCTTGATAAATAGTTGAATTATACTCCTCTGCCTCCTTATAGTTATTTGTGGCCACATGACTTGTTTTGGCCAATAAAATGTGAACTTTAAGAACTAGCGTGATATGCATGTTATTTTCTTTCTCTTATGATGACTGGCAATGTTTCTGATAATGGTTCTTGGTTTCAGGGTCAGGATTCCAAAGATAGGAGCCCCAGCACTCCAGGATGGTCATGAAGGGAAAGGAAAGATGAAAGGAAAATAGGCTTTTGTAGTGTTAAGCCTCTGGAATTTTGAGATTGTTATTGCAGTATAATTTATTTTATTCTGATAGATGGAACCCTTGTTTTATTTAGTGTGTCAATGCATTCAGATAAGATAAAATTTCCTAGGTTCCTTTGCAACCAGGTATAGTTGGATATTTCTATAAGTCAGAAGTAAAGAAGTATTCTCTGTAATTTTAGGGAAGACTCCACAAAAATAAGTGATATAACTAGAGAGAACTCCTGTTCCCTTCTGCCCTTCCTCCTTTCTGTTATCTGGAATTCAGGAAATGATCACTGCTATTCAAAGAACTATCATGGACCATAAAGCAATGCATCCTATCTAATAAAAGAGTAATATGCAAATTAACCATCACTCCAACACTAGATGGCTACCCTATGTGGTCAAAGATGGCTGCCCCATGTGGACACAAGATGGCTGCCACAAGATGGCTGGCAAAGGAGGGTATGTGGGAGGAACCAGGCCTGCAAGGGAGGGCAGTTGAGGGCAGAGGAGGGCAGTTAGGGATGACTGGGCCAGCAGAGGAGGGCAGTTGGGGGAGATCCAGGCCTGCAAGGGAGAGAAGTTAGGGGTGACTGGGCTAGCAGAGGAGGCAGTTGGGAGCAATCAGGCTGGCAGGGGAGGGCAGTTATGCATCAATCAGGCTGGCAGGGGAGTGGTTAGAGGGAGATCAGGCTGGCAGACAGAAGCAGTTAGGGGCAACATGCAGGTAGGCAGGTGAGCAGTTGGAAGCCAGCAGTCCTGGATTGTGAGAGGGATGTCTGAGTGCCTGTTTAGGCCCAATCCCTGGGATCAGGCCTAATTGGGCAGTCGAACATTCCTCAAGGGGTCCCAGATTGGAGAGGGTGCAGACTGGGCTGAGGGACACACACACACACACACACACACCGTGCATGAATTTTGTGCACTGGGCCTCTAATTTTCTTATAAAACTGAACAAGTAACTGCCATATAATCCAGTAATTACACTCTTGGGTATTAATCCCAAAGAAATGAAGATTTATGGTCACACAAGTATATATCCATAAATGTTCATAACCATTTTATTCATTACAGCTGGGGGCTGCAAACAACATAGAATTTCTTCAACAAGTGAATGGTCAAGAAAACTATGGTACACTCATACATGGAATGCTACTCAACAGGAAAAGGGAACAAATTCTTGGTATAAAATATACGAAACAACCTACATGAATTCCCAGAGAATTATGGTGAGTGATAAACTATTACAAACTGCATGGTTCCATTTATGTAAGAAATGATACAATTATGTATACAGAAACAGATAGTGCTTTCAACTTGTACAACGTGTGTTGATGAAAATGTTCTGTGTCTTGACTGGTATCACTGTCACTATCCTGAAGTGACATTGTACCGTTTTGTAGGATGTTACTGTGGGGGAGGACTAGGTAAAGGGTAGATAGGATCTCTCTGACTTATTTCTTATAACTGAATGGAAATTGTAGGATTATCTCAAAAATTTAAAAACACCCTAACATTTATCCCAACTGAAAGAAAGGTCTCTATGACTTGGACAGATTTGGGGACATACATTTAAAAAAAATGATATAGATGTATCTAATGTTCAGCTAGATTTGAACTCTAAACAAAGCTTCTAAAAATAGAACTATGTGCTGTCTCAGGGCTTATTCTAAGGCTACAAAACAGACTTCTCTTCAGCCCAAACCAGGTATATAGGCAGAATTCTGTGGGAGAGAGAGAAAAATAAGAGTATGATTTCAATGTTGAGCATTTGAAGTTATTCCTCGCCATGCCAAAAAGGGCTTCTTACCCAAGCTACATGATTGAATGGGCCTCTAATATAGTGTATAGACAACACAATCCTGTAGGAACCTCAGTTAGATGTCTACTTAGCAGAGGACATATTGATTTACCCATCCTCTGCCCAAGCAGGGTCAGAAATGTCAGGACAAACAGCATACAACAGAGGAGCCTGTGTTGCCATTGCTTGACCTGAGTTTCCCATGCACCCAGGAATGGCACACAAGAATCATTAGTCTGGAGTCTTTAGGCTATTGCTACACCTAGGAGAGAGGACCCTGGTTGAGGGAACCCTAACCATAAAGGGAGGTTGTGAGGAGGGATAAGGGGTTTAGCTGGAAGTGCATCCTCACAGCAGAGCAGTGGGGAAGTACGTAGAGCTTTCTGAAGAGCTCACAAGGATGCCCTATGAGGAAGCCAGATGATTTTGAGGTCTGTTCAGTGTTAGCCAGAAAAGGAGTAAAAGCCAGCAGAGGAGCACAAAAGCACCCTAGTTATATAGGAGGCTCTTGTCAATTCCTTCTTCTTGCCTCCACACAGCAAAATATCTGGTGTAATGGCTCTCAGTCCTGGCTGCTCATTAGCATCATCTGGGAGCTTTTAAAAGTATTGCTACCCAGACCTAGATATCTCACCTCAGATCTGATGCTGACATGCAGTCCCTATAAAACTCATGTTATATTACTTCCCAGAGACACCATGTATGCCATCTCCCTTATGGGGCTCCTCTTCCATTTGGGGTGTCAGTCATCCATCAAAGGTGGACCAGACCTCAAAACCTTCCTTCTGCCACTAGTTCTGTTGCTTCTCTGTGCTGAGTGTACACATGACAGCACAGACAGAGGCAAGCTGGAGAGATTACAAAGTAAACTGAAGAGAGTGCTAGGAAAATATGACAAATGAAAGTCATAGGATGGAAGGGTAGGAGGAGGGCCTGGAGGCTGGTAGAGATTATTTTGAATATGCACAGGGAATGAGTTATTAGTGACAATGACAATAGGGCTTTCTTAGAAATGGAAGATGCCTTTTACTAAAGAAGAAAGTAAGCATTACTTAGAACAAACCTCATATCATACCTTAATATTTACAAACGAGACACATGAAGAGAGGCCAGGAAAGAACAGATTTCCCAGGGGAGAAAATTGCAATGAGAACAAGTCATCTGGATCGAGTCATAGCATGTCTGAATAAAGAGAATACCAAAGGACATAAGAAACAAAGGACAAAATAGGATTTTATACAGCAGGAACCTCTGTGAGGCTGATTCTAGACAGTTTTAAAGTGGGGAATGTAGTCAAATCCCTGGGCAATAAGTTCTACGAACAAATACAATTTTCTACAAATTTTGATGCTGGAAAGTGTTTCCCAAGTTCATACTAAATATTCTATAATTAAGAACAGTTTTAGCTTCCAGGAATAGGGGAATGGTTAAGTAAATTATAGTCATAGTACATACTATGAGATGTAATAGTACACAGCCTTTACAATGATGCAGATGACATTTTGTAGATGACATAAACATAGGATAATACTGACTAATTAGCCGAAACCGGTTTGGCTCAGTGGATAGAGCATTGGTCTGCAGACTGAAAGGTCCCAGGTTCAATTCCGTTCAAGGGCATGTACCTTGGTTGCGGGTGTATCCCCAGTAGGGGGCGTGCAAGAGGCAGCTGATTGATGTCTCTCGCATCAATGTTTCTAACTCTCTGTCCCTCTCCCTTCCTCTCTGTAAAAAATCAATTAAAATATATTAAAAAATACTGACTAATTAGGTTTTAAAAAGAGCAAGATACAAAATGATATGTGCTTACAACTATGTGACAAGTATGCATTTTCTTTTATACTTTACTAGGGGCCCAATGCATGAATTCTTGCACCTTGAATGGAACTGTGGGCTTTGAAGCTGAGGTGGGCACAAGGTTTGGGTCTTGTCCCATCCACCTCACCCCCTCCCAGCTCCTTCTGCTGTGGCCCCAGGCCCCTTATCTGCTGGCAGCCCTACTTCCACTGCTGCCACTCCCATGTGCTGATGGTGCTGGCTCCACTTGCACCTGCTGATGGTGTGGAGTGATTGGGGCCAGCACTAGCATTGGATATGAGTGGCAGTTGCCCCTATCAGGAGTAGGGGAGGTAGAGACGCCCTCAAATGTGATCAGGGCTAGCAGCTGCTGCTTGTACCCACTGATGGTGCTGAGCGATTTGAGCAGGCACCAGCAGCAGGAGTAAGCAGGGTTGGTGCTGACAGCAGGTGGGAGCACCTGGTGGGACTGTGGCATGTGGGAGCAAAGAATTTTCAGTAACCACCAGAAGCTTGCCCCAATGACAGTGACCAGCACCCCACCTTGGTCTGGCGCCCTACTCACCTGCTACACATCTTGCTACAGCCAATGCCTGCCATATTCTGCACTCACTCCCTGGTGGTCAGTGCACATCATAGCAATTGGTTGTTCAGTTGTTCAGTTGTTCCGGTTGTTCTGTCGTTCGGTCTATTTGCATATTAGCCTTTTATTATATAGGATTTGCTATTCATTTCAAAATTTTCTTTAGTATGTGTTATTTTAATAATAAAATCACAGATAAATGTTATTTATAAGGTTGTAGCCCTCTTTAATGTTTTATACCCATTTCCCCCTCCCATGTTCTGACAGTAGGAACTTTTGATACTTCTATTAGATTCCTAGCCACTTATCTCTTTCATAGGCTACAAACATTGTTATTTGTTCCTCAGCTTTTTCACAGCTGCCTTTGCCCCATTTCTGATTTCTTCTTTCTGAACAGTGGCTTTTTTTCTGAAGGCACTCCTATCAACTTCATGAAAGTCCCTTGGAATCTCCTGATCACTAGATGGGCATCCTCCAATATTTAGCACAAATTCTATCTTCTGTAGAGTTTGTATTGGTTTTCTTTTCTAAAAAATAAATGAGCATAAACTGGGTGGCTTAGAAAAATATCCATTTATTATCTCACAGTGTCTGCGGGTCAGATATCCAAGTATGGGCTATTGGGTCTTATGCCGAGGGTCTCTCAAAGCTGAAATCAAGGTGTTGACTAGAACTGTAATGGAATCTGAGATTGTCTTCCAAACTCATTCTCTTCTTCCCTTCTCCTCTCCCTCCTTCTCTCCCTTCCTTCCTTCTTCCCTGCCCTTCCTTCCTTCCTTCCTTCCTTCCTTCCTTCCTTCCTTCCTTCCTTCCTTCCTTCCATTTTTGGCAGAATTCAGTCTTTTTGTGATTTCAGGGATTTACATACCCATTTTTTCTTGCTGTCTATTAGCTGGGTGTCACTCTCAGGTTCTAGAGGTTGCCCCTATCAGCATATGTCAGCCTACTTCTTCAGGCCAATGCAGAGTAGCTGTTGCTGCTTTGAGCCTCCTTTAGGGGCTCACCAGATTACATCAGACTCACCCAAGGGAACCACTTTTTAAATCATTGTTGACATATTATATTGGTTTCAGATGTACAAAACAGTGATTCAACATTTATATACCTTACAATGTGATACTTACCTCTTTTTGAGTAACTCAAAGTTGATTGAATAGGGTCCTTATTTACATATACAAAATCCATTCACCTTTTATCAGGGTGATCATCTGGTAAATCATGTGAATGTCTAATCACAATGGTATATACCTAAAACATGGTATTGCATATCAACTGTAATTGAAAAAAATACTTAAAAATACCTTCATCATTGCAATATAATTTAATCTAATTATGAGAGTGCAATACTATCACAGTCACAGGTCCTTCCTACAAGCACAGGAAAATTGTATAGAGTGTGTACACAACGGGATGGAAATCTTGGAGACCATGATAGAATTTTGCCTACCACACGATTACAGGGATAAACTAAGGATACTTAAGTATTGGATTAGAATTTATTTAAATACATTTTAACTGAAATTCTTGATAAAATACATTCTCAAGTATATACCATTTGTGTGTGTGTGTGTGTGTGTGTGTGTGTGTGTGAATGTATGTATTTCAGCATAAAACTTGTCTTGCTTAAAGAATTTTCCAAGAATTTAAGGTGAGCTACTTCTTTTTTGGTACCATTTGCAATAGTTATCTCTGGTAATCTGGATTTTTCTTGATACTAAGACCCAATGCAGGAACAAAAGAATCAACCAACCAACCAAATACAGCCTGGAGATAAATTGGATGCTGAAGAGAATAAAATAATGCTTATTATTATTATTTTTTTATATTGGAGAGGAATTACATTGCAGATTTCCTTTTAAACAAAGAAGTCATACAGATATAAGATTTGAAACCATTTTTGGAAATAGTCACTGAGGTAGGGTGGGGCGTGTGAGGCAGGAGAGGTGGGCAATGCAAAGACAGGTCTGATATTTCCTAGCTTTGTCTGGGGTTGCGCTGTTCTCTTAACACACTGTGCCATAAAAAGCCGTTCCTGGGGAAGAATTAAAAAATCTAGCTTGTTCTTTTATCTCCTAGGCAAGTAGCACCCCAGTATTTTCCAATCCAGTTGGGATGATGTCAGCAATGACTGGCATTAATCTCTCAAGTCTTGCCTCTGATCGGCAGCATTTTGCAGCTAGGATATTGTCATGTGGCAGAAAAAAATGGGCACCACTAGCTGCAGGTTTGCATCATGTATTTTATCCAACCCCTGAGTCAAGAAGACTTCTTTCACCCAGCATCTGAGTATCACTTTCAGGGAAAGGTCATGGTTGGCCTGTGATGGGTGTAGGCTCATGTGCACTTCACCTGATGTTTTGGGGTGGTAGTGGAACTCTGCCTCTAAGTACTGTATTGGGAGAATAGGAACTCCCTAAAGGAAAGGGGGCTGTTTTCAAAGGGGGTGGGGAGTCATGCTATGTGATTAAAACTGTAGCTGCTACTGCGTAGTGTAGTACGGGAATCCTCAAATATAACTGCCTCTAATAAAGTGTCTAAGTAATTTTCTCTCTAACAGTCAGTTTTCACTTATCTGACACAGTTGAAGGATATTCTGTGAGCTGAATGTAAACTGTAGAACATGATTCAGCAAGAAAACCCAGTGCTGCCTAAGCTGTATTTGGCATTATTACTATGCAAATCCATAAATTAAAAACCGCTGATAGTGGGTATTTTCTGTACAGGTACAGGAAGATTTCATCCCCTGGAGGGAGAAAGCGGAAGAAGCCAGAGGAGGACCATGTGGAGTCTCAAGTCAGCACCAGATACGCTACTATTTAGGATGATGACGTATACAGCGGACAGAGAGCCCCATTGCCTGGAAAGTGTGCCTGCCCTTCATGGGAGACATCAGAAAGCCATTTGAGGAGACACTGAAGGTGTCTCAATAAGTAACAAAGTGACTTTTCACCCTGCTCAGAAATCAGCGAAAAGAGCCAGTGAATTCCATTGAATTATGGATGAATTATTGGGTTTTGCTATATTTAACAATCAAGGGTCTGGAGGTAATTTAAGAAAAGGAATGAGGTTGGGGTGGGGAAGAATGGTGGGAGAGGCATTTATGAACTACTTCATTTAACTGATTTTGTGGAGTTTTGAGATTTTCTCATAGGACCACACCTTAAAAGCCTCCATCTGGGTAAAATCAAGATGAGATATTTGCTAACTGCTTATACCCTAAGGGTGGGATGCTCCTCTAAGAGCTTCTGAAAGCTTCTTTTCAAAGAAGACCTTGTCATAAGAAAGACCATAAGATTTTTGCTGTTTATTTCTCCTCCCCTCTTTTTGGTACATTCTTGCCAATAGTGATCAGAAAAGCATGTTTTGCAATGTTTCCTTTCTCTTATGCGGACAGTGCAATGCTTGGACATGTCATGAGCTTAGCAAGGAAAATGCCTTTTAAAAAATTCAGTAGCAGGAATTTGGAGCCCAGAAAATTGGAATCTGTGAAGAATGCACATCTAAATTTTTAACGTGGTACCTCTAGAGGTCTGGGGTACAAGTGGGGGTGGGGTGTAATTCAAATACCAACCTGGAGGAATCATTTTTCCACATATTCCAATGTGAGAAATGTAAGACATATTGTAATGGGGTACATTCTGGTATTAGCTGACCAGTGAGGACACAAATGAGGTAAAATAGAAATCAGAGTATTATGGGGGCTTTGTAATATGAGGTGTTCAGAAACTTTGAAAAACTAGGTCTGTGTTCTTAAAAAAAAAAAGAAAGATTACAGAGAGACCTTATTAAAGCACAGAAGGCTCAGCTATTTAAGATGGTGACATACATAGAGGCAGGAATGTGCAAAGAGAAGCTGAAAGGCAGCCAGGCCCTGAAGGAATTTCAGTGGAATTTCTTCACCAGAGGAGTAGTTAATAAATAGAGCAGATTTCTAAGCGAAGAAACTAGAACAGCTTCTACAAATACTCTTTTTTTTTAAAGAAGGGAGTGATAGGAAGTTAGAGAAGAAAATGTGAAAACAAAGAAAAACAAGCTTCTGCGCTAGCAATCCTGGCCACCTCCCATGCAAAGAGTCGGTTCCCAGACTTTGAGAATGTTGTATCATTTCATAACCATAAAGCAGACTGCAGAGTTGGCCGTGGGTGTTAGTTTTAGATCAATGCTAGATATTACTAAGAACTGCATGTAATATAATACTCTTCCAAAGTCTGAAAGATTCTTTGCTTTGTCTGGCTGGCAACATTTCTGCTATTTTTTTTTTTTTTCCATTGTACAGAAACAAGGGCTAGAAAATTCCTTTGTGTTCTGCGATGGTCCCAACTCCTGCCTTTGAGACAGGGCTCTTGCTCAGTCTGATGAATAAAGTCTTTTCTGGGGCAGTTTTAATATTCTGAGTGCTTAGGAATCAGAGTGTCTGAGTGTTCCTTCTGTTCCCCTTAATCAGGTAGGTTGGGATGGCTGCTAGGGTTTTTTGTTTTTGTTTTTGTTTTTTTTATTCTTCGATTGTCAAATGATGACTACCAAGGAATGAATGTATCTTTTAACCAACATGTATATAACCTTTTAAGATGCAGATTTTCACTTGTCTCACCACTCAATTTTTGTTTTTTACCAATATTCAACTTGGCAATAAGTAACTTTACATTTGAAAATTGGTTCATTGGAATTAAACTATTGTTATTCCTGTTACCAGTTCTCTCTCTGGGCTCCTCTCTGTCCATGAAAATTGAAAGAAATATATACTGAAATCCTTGCAGTCTTGTGGTTCAGGGACTGTGTGAGGGCACCAGCAAAAGTAGCCCCTGTGAATGGCGAAGCTGATGAGTATGTAGAATATTGGAGTTGCCATGCTGTGTCATTTCCCAGACCCTGGGCCTCCATGATTGCCTGGGATGTTTGTAGAGATGCTGATTGTTTAGCTCCACCCCAGACCTATCGAAGCAGAATTTCTGAGCTTGGGGTCTGGGAGTCTGCATTTAATTCAGTCACACAGGCGATTGTGAGACTTGTGGGCCTAGAGGACCCGGATGTGTTGTTCAAAGGGAAGGAAATGAGAAGGGAAACCTTATGGATATTTGCTTTTACTTTAGCCCAAAACTTGCTGAGTAAAACAAAGGCAGCAGGGGTCACAGAGGGCCCCAAGCAACAGTGATCTGGGGGTATGAGACAGGCGTGGCACTTATAGAATTGCCAGAGTCTGTGCAGGAGTCAACTGAGGTCAAGACAGGGAGTGTATTAAAAAGTATAAAATAAACAATGAACAGAACACTCTGATACTCTGCATGCTATAGAGATCATTGGTTGCAAATCTGGCAGACTCAAGCACAAAGCAATTTACTGAAAGGCACTTACAGATTGAAGGCAAAGCTGCAGAGTGAGCCAGACCCAGAGGAATAGAAAGTAATCCCTTTAGTAGTTCTAGTGGTTAGGAAAGGACATGGCACCTAGATAAAAAATCCCCCAGTCTATGTCCAATGGAAGAGGACAATTCCTATAAAGAACTTGTGGTGTCCTTACTGAAAGTAAGGATGTGAAATGGATGGATGTTGGGCAGTCAAAACACACTACTCCTGCCCTAACCGGTTTGGCTCAGTGGGTAGAGTGTTGGCCTGCAGACTGAAGGGTTTCAGGTTCGATTCTGGTCAAGGGCATGTACCTTGGTTGTGAGCACATCCCCAGTAGGAGGTGTGTAAGAGGCAGCTGATTGATGTTTCTTTCTCATCGATGTTTCTAACTCTCCATCCCTCTTCCTTCCTCTCTGTAACAAATCAATAAAATATATTTAAACAAACAAACAAAAAACCACCACTCCTTCAACCAAACAGCAAGCAAATCAAGCAAAGCTGATCTCACTATGGGAACAGACAGCAATTAGTGGCCCTCCAGTGAGCAGACTAACATAGGTGGACAAAGGGCCAGAGAAAAATCGGGAACTTCATAAGAACAAGGGCAGAGAGAGACTGAGGTATGTGGGGGCAGGTACTCAGTGGCTAAGGGATTCCCATCATCATGTTATTCTGCTTAGGAAAGATCAGGAGGGCTGGCCCCTGCTCCCCTCCCTCTGGGCTCTTCCCAGTCTATGATAGTCCCTACTTTGTGAGCCCTCTCTGGGCAGAGGTGCTCACAAAGCACCTTCACCTCTGCTTTGTTGCCGACAGAGAAACTGTTCAATCTTTTCCCTTTCTCCTCTGCCACTGGCATTTCCTCTTTCCTGTTCCACTGGGAACTGTTCAATTGCCAGGGACTTCCACTCTCTTGCCTATTTCCCTCTAGATTGACATCTCTAGGCTTAGAGAATCCCATCTCTTAGTATAGTTATGCCTAAGCCATGTTCGGTTAAATAGGCCTTTGTGGGTTGGCCTGGGAACCATACCACTATTTCTCATAATTTTTTTTCTCCAGGGAAATTCTTTGAGTTCTAAACACCCCATTGACTGGTGACCTTTTACAACACAACAGTCCTATCAAGGCTCCACAGTAGGGTGAGATCACTGGGAGTTTTCTGAGCCAAGCTGAGAACAGCAAACCACGAGGCCAGGGTCAAAAGGCAGGAGCAGGCAGGCAATGGGAAAGGACAGCAGGGTCAGGGCAAGCGGGGGTTAGACAGTGATTTTGTGACAGAGAGATGTCAAAGTCAAGTGGAGATTTAAATATCTAAGTATGTTGGTGAATGTAAGATGGACAGTCTTTCTGGGATAGGCGTGGGCAGGGAGAGGATGACATGGCAAGAAGACAGGAAAACCAGGGTGAGTAAAATGTGGTCAGATCACCATGGGGCAAGAGACCTTCTGGGGCACTGTCCTTATTGTCTCAATCTCCTCTTGGGGACTGCTTAAAACTGAGGATGTTGGCCACCTTTTATTTATATCTATTCTCCCACTGAGTGAAGTTTTCTCTTGCTGCTTAACAAATTATCTCAAAACTTAGTGGCTTCAAACAAAAATATGAAAATGCAACATCTCTCATTGTTCCTGAAGGTCAGGAAATAGAGAGCATCTTAGGTGGGTGGTTCTGGCTTGGAGCCTCTTTTGAGCTTGCATTTACAATGTTGGAAGATGTTGGTTGGGGCTGCAGTCATCTGAGACTTGACTGAGGCTGGAAAATCTGTTTCCAAGGAGGTTCTCTCTAATGCCTGGCAAATTAGGCTGGTTCTTGGTGGAAAGCTTTCATTACTTTCCATGTATGCTTCTCTTGAGGCTGCTTGGGTGTCTTTACAATATGGTTTTCTCCAGAATGAATGATCTAAGAGAGAGGGCTGGCACAAGCCATCTCTTTTACCATCTAGCCTCAGAAATCATATAACTTTCCTTTTGTCACTTTCTATTCACTAGAGCAGTGGTTCGTAACCTTTCTAATGCTGTGACCCTTTAATACAGTTCCTCATGTTGTGGTGACCCCTAACCATAAAATTATTTTTATTGCTATTTCATAACTGTAATTTTGCTACTGTTAATGAATTGTAATGTAAATATCTGTGTATTCCAATGGTCGTGACCCACAGGTTGAGAGCCACCGCTGTAAAGCCTAAGACCATCGGAACACACAGATATTTACATTATGATTCATTAACAATAGCAAAGTTACAGTTATTAAGTAGCAACAAAAATAATTTTATGGTTGGGGATCACCACAACATGAGGAACTGTACTAATGGGTCTCGGCATTAGAAAGGTTGAGAACCACTGCACTAGAGCCAAGTCACTAAATCCAGCCCCCATTTAAGGGAAGAAGAATTAGCCTCATCTTTTTGAAAGAAAGGATATTATATAATTTATAGACAAATTTAAAACCATCACAATTTGTCCTTCAGATACTTCTCTGATCTCATTTTCTTCACTCACCCCTTGCGTGCTCAACCATAGCCACGTTTGCCTTTACTATCCTAAAACACGACAGGAATGTTTCCACTTCAGGGCCTGCACATCTACTGTGTACTCGGCCTGAAAGAGTTTCCCTCCTGACAGATACATGACTCATATGCTCACCTCTCCCAGCTCTGCTCAGAGCTACCTCAATCATGCAGGGCTTTTCTGACTACTAGAGCTAAAATAACACTCTCCCTTCCACATCTCCCTCAATGTGCTTTACTTTGACTTGTTTATCATTATATATATATATTAATCCTTTCCCTCACACACCTGTTCTTCCTCTCTTCCTGCTCTCAAATACAACCACAGAGCCTTGCGTGGCACATCGGAGATACTTCATACATATTTTTAATTGAATTAATATACTGAATTACTCTTTATAATTATCTTGGTGGGCACATCTATCACACAAAACAATGGATATTTATGGGAATCGCATTTTCAGGAAAGCAATTGAGCAGTATTGACTGTGGGTGGCTTTGCTAACAGCGTTTTTCTTACATTTGAGCAGTATCCTTTCTCATATATTTACATGGCATTTTATTCAAAATTTTGGTTATAGACTTTCAAATAATTTCCCAAAAACTTAATTCTCAGACTCCCAAAGGCTATTGGGATTGATATTAGATTGTAATATGCCAACAAAGCATCTATTATATAAACATTAGAGCCATCATGCTTGAAAATTTCCTTTCTTTCCACAAACTCCCCTTAATGAACACTGCACTATGAATAATAGTTTGATAGAAAAGATAAAATAAATTAACTCACAAATTTTGAAAGTGTATAGATATGCTCAGTTAGAAACATTTTCTTCCCAGTAATCTTCAAATTAGTAACTTTTTAATTCTATTTTACTTTTTCATTGAATTAAACATTTAGTGAAAATAATGAATGCAATATTATTATTAGCCCCTCTGGAAGTATTATGATTCTGATTCCTTTATAAAACTTTGTGCTTGGCCTCAGTGACTACTCATTAGATGTTAATATTCTGTAACTATTTTTAAGGTTTATTATTGGGCATCACTCTACCATATTAAGCACTGACTTTGCAAAAAAAAAATCTTTCTCAATGCTTAAGCAGTATCTTGTATCTTTAAACACCTTTCTGTATCTTGGCTCTTTTTCTATGTCATATAAAATTATCTTTTTTTGTTAGTGAAAATTTGTGTCAATTTAAATATTCTTTTGAAATAAACATATTAGCCTATATCATCTTCATTTTCTGACTTCAAATAGCTAAAAATCTGATAATCATTTTAATTGGGTTGTAAAGGTCATGCCAATACTATGTATTATCAAATTAGAGAATGAAGTGTGTGTGTGTGTGTGTGTGTGTGTGTGTGTGACTAAAAACAAAAAAAATGGAAATGAGTTGGAAAATGAAGAAATCTCTTTCTAGTTTTTCTTCTTTCACATTTGTTTTATTCTTCCATTCCTGCAGAATAGTTTTAGCAGAAGATGATTGACCCAGAGCTCTTGAATTACAACATCTTCATCCATTAGACCAACCCAGACCAGTGTGGAATTCCTTAGACCCAATTCCACATTCTCAGGAGAGAGAATCTAATTGGGTAAGAATTTGTTCTTCATATAATTAATCAGCTATGGCCAGGTTTGTGTGGTGAAGACATACCTACTGAGGTCCCAGCCAGTAAACAGAGCAGACAGATTCTAGAGAAGTAGGGAGAGATAACAATCTAACAGGTGCTCCTGTTTTTCTTTAAAATATATGCTTTAAAATTTTGAGCAGTTCTATATAGTATAATGATATTATGGAATTAGTTTTAAAAGTAAGCACTTGCCTTAAACAAGCAGATTAGTGTAAAGACTCATATTAATTGAAAGCTCTCTTTCTACCCATATCCAATCAATTTTCAAATGTTACTGATTTAAGAAAACAAGTTCTGTTTATTTACATACTACCCTAGTGTGACTACCCCCTAATGCTAGCCAGTATTGGTTGTGTTTGATGTTAGGCATTCAGCAGCACATTTAATCTTCACAATCCCTTATGAATAGAAAACTGGGACTCAATAAAGTTAAATGCCTTTTCTAAAGATACGTTCCTTATTGATTATAGATTGAAATTCTAACTCTTGCTACTATCTCTGATCTCTCATTAACAACTAACAAGGGATGAAGCAACAAGCTAAACAACACCATGTGGCAAATCTAGAACATGGGACTTTGTATAGGACAACTGGTCTAGATTCTTCTACAAATTAATATCTTTTTTTTTAAGGACAATGCTACAGTAAAAGAACCTTAAGAAGCATATAACTAGATGTAGTATGGTGTCCTGGAGTAGATATTCTTTAGATAAATCAGCTGTAAAGAACATTATTGTGTCATTGGATAAATATGGTCTCAGGTTTAGATGAGAAAGTTTACTGAAATATTTGTTGACTGAAAAAGCAAATTTAAGAACTAGGTGACAGTATGATATCATTTAGATAAAAGTAAATATGTGTATCTGGAAGTATTTGCTCTAAGTTTATAGCAATAATTTCTAAATAGTAGAAATACAATATTTTTTATGTGTGCTTCTCTGTATTTTAAAGGTTTTTTTTACATCACATATATACTGCTTAAGTGTTAATGCAATAATTTTTGCATGTTTTTGCACTAAAGATAGTGCAAGCTCTGGATTTAAAATGTCTTAGCTCTGGTCCATGGTTCTGATATTGACCTAATATGGTAATCTTGGGCAAACTATTTTCCTCTGTAAGCCTTGCTTTTCCTCAACCCTGAATTGGCACTGATCACAGGACACCTTCATACAGTTACTGTGAGAATTAGAGTGATAACAAATGCAAAGTTCTTAACAAAATATCTGCCATCTAGTCATGGCCTAATATTTGTTAATTATTATTACTATGCCCCAAATTTTACCAATGAATATCTGAATATAGGCTTCATCTGAAAAACTAAGGCAATTTAATGCTTAAAATTGTGGCATTTTGAACATAGTGTAGAGTGAGTGTCCATAAATGAGTTTTCTTAGATTAATATGTTATGGGCAATTCTATATGGCTCAACTACAAACCAAATAATGGCTCTGAACCCCAGCATACTCTAATCCTAATGATCTGTGGGATTTAGACATATGCCAATGCAGGAAAACATCTAATAAACTTGGGAGTTCATCCAAATCATGCTTCTCTGCAGTATCCTTAATCATCATTTGGAGGTTTAAATTTCACAAAAAATAAATTCACCACGGCAAGGGCACTACTATTTATTACTTACATTATGTAGCCACACCATCTGTCTTAAAAACCACAATTTTGTAAATTGTTTTTAATGACATATTGTAGGGTTCCCCTGTATATGAAGTCCATGATGAAACCCTTTAGTGAGGCCTGTTGAATTAAATTCAACACATTAATGTCTTTAAAAAAAAAAGCATCATCCACATTCAGCTTGATGACTCTAGGGTACAGGTTGCAGATTTCATGAGATGAAATTAGCAGATTAGCATCCAGAAACTGTGTTAGAATTCTAGATCATCTTGATTCAGGTAATCTTAATTGTCTACATGCCAGTGAAGGTCTCCAGGAGTTGAATCAAGTTCAGAGGAGTCATTGACCCCATATCTTACCTTTTACCCCTTACCCCCCCCCAGGAGGTACTGGTAGACATTAAGAAATATAATGAAGGAACAAGTAGAAATAAATATAAATATAAATAGAGAAGTAAATATAAAGGATAAAAAATAGTGGTGAAGAAACTTTGTCAATCAATCAATTAAATTGATAGCATAAGCCATAGCAAAAACTATGAAAAATTAAATACTCCAACCTTAAAGAGAAAATGGAGCAGTGCTCTTCTTCATTTGTTTAATTAAAAGCAATTCCATAACAGACAAACCTTGAAATCTCAGTAATTTAACCCAATAAAAGTTTATATCTTGCTCTGGTTAAGTTCATTAAAAGGTTTTCCAGCCCTGACTTTTGTGGCTCAGTTGGTTGGAGCAATGTTCTATAAACCAAAAGGCCGAGGGTTTGATTTCCAATCAGGGCATATACCCAAGGTTGCAGGTTTGATCTCCAGTTGGGGCACATGCAGGAGGGATGCTTCTCTTTCCCTCCTTCTCCCTCCTCTTAAAGAAAAAAAAAATCACATAAAAAAATTTCCTGGTTAGCAGCCTTGTGTTGGAAATATAGAGGGAACAAGGCTCCTTCCAATTGGTCTGGTCCTCACAATCACTTATTGTTCACTTTGGTCTGGAGGAGGCCTCTGTCACCCTCTAAAGGGGGCTAGGAAATATGGCTTCTGTCTGGGAAGCCATGTAATAACTACAATTCTGCACTGTAGAGAGGAGCACAAATGCAGGGTGGTCATCTCCATTCCCCATTCCTTCTTTGTCCCATTTTAGGAGTGGTAGTGATGGTAAAACCTTTCTTGGCATTTCAATATAATTTTACAAGGACCAGTAAATGATATGGTTACTGACATCACTAAGCATTACCCAATTCCATGAACATTTGTTAAGAATCTAGTATGTGCCAGATGCTACAGGGTACTATGAGAGAGAATAATGAATGGACTTGGTCTGGAAGGAAAAGTGAGGAGACAGATATATGCATAATTAACATTAATTGAAGGTGAAATAAAAGTGCCAAAATTGAAGTATAAATAAAAGCGTTAGTAAATGCCAAGCAAGAAGAAATTAAATTTTAAACAGTGAGCAGAGAAATCTGTTCTCTATGCAAGACATTTCCAGAAGAAGCCTACTCCAGCTAACTCATGTAAATGAGGGGTTGTTTAAAGAATATGAAGGTCACATGAAGTGAAAATACATCCCTGGCCTCATGAGGAGGGAAGCTTGAGGCAGATGAACTATAGTAGAAGCAGTCTCTGATCCCTGTTGTTCTTTGTCCCTTCCATGTTTCTGATGACTTCCTCAACTTTCACTTGGCCCTGTAGTTTTGCCAGCCCTAGCTCAATAGGTCTTTTGGGGCCTATATTCAACACCACTTGATTGCAATCTCTATATTTTGAAGAACCTGATTGGTTATGAATTAGCTGATGTGCAGAAAGGTGGGATCACATGGCCCACTGAGTTGCTCCTTGCTTACAGAGATTGTGAGAGGGGCTGGCAGATTAACTGCCCAATACAAGGGCAACTTTTATTTCTCCATTAAAAGAGGTAATTACATTTAACTGGAAGATAGAGGCTGGAGGACATTTCTGACTTAGGCAGAACAGGAACAAAGACAAGGACAGAGAAAAGTCCAAGTGTATTTTGGGAAATATACATGGCACTGAGCATGATTGAAGTGTAAATTCCATGGGGCTGGTGGTTTATGAAGTTGTGAGGCCAGAGCCAGAGAGTTTAGAGTCTGTATACAATGGAGAGATCTTAGCATTGGTTTTTGGCAAAAGCTAAAAAACAGCATACTTACACAGATAATACTGTGAGTGTTCAACATAGTTTCTTCATGGATAACTTGTCATCTAGCATCTTAATTGTCATCAAAAGCCTCTTGGTATGGAACGGGTCACACTGACAGAAGGAGGCATAGTACAGTGAAAAGAAGGGATTTCAAGCTTTGGGATCAGAGAGATCTATGTCCAATCCTGACTCTGACATTTTCTAGCTGTACATTTTGCATAGTTTACTTTGTTTTTGTAAGACTGATTTTCTCACCTTAACAATGTAATTTAAGATTCAGCCATATACACTAGTATGGCATGACTTCAGGGGTCTGGATAACTTAAGGGTCCATTAAATTAATTTGTCAATGCCAGCACTGTAATTATCATGGAGCAGTATGAATTAGGTTTGTAATAGGATTAAATGGCATAATGTTTGTAAGATTCTTAGCAAAGAACCTGGCACGTGGCAAATAGTCATTACACATTAGTGTTTTTTCTCTTGTCCATTTCTCCTTGAAAATTTCAAATCTTCAATATGATGATGACAGCTTGAATCTGCATGGAGTCCTTGAACTGTCTGGGCATATGCTTGCTCTCTCAGGCACCTCAGTAGCTCCCAGCCCAGTACAGACAGGTGTGGAAATTTCTTACTGTTCTGTCAGAGGGCTTCATCTTCAACAATGGCTCTTGCCCAAGCCTATGGATGTAAATACTACAGCTATCTAGTCATCACTCTTGGATCCTATCAGGTGTCAACCAGGTACCGATTTCTAGAACTCAGCTATGTTACCTCATTTGAGTGATTCCTTAGTTTTGCAGATGACAGAGGACAAATTTACATCAGTTCACATCATTAGGATAATTAGCTATCAGAAAAAAGGAAAAGTATCAGGGACACCTGGTATCATCTTAGAAGCCACTAGTATTAATTCCAGTCAAGAAATAGAAAATGAGATCTGTGACAGGCCCAGGCTACAAACACAGCAAGAATGCAGTTCTCTTAAAACTATTCAATTTTGCAGATCGAAAGGAATCCAGTAACTTCGGATTTCCAAGCATGGGAATACTTTGTGGTATATTAAAAAAAAAAATGTCCATGGGCTTTTGAGCCTCTGGTGTTGTAGCCGTTACAGTTTTAGGTAGAAAATCGCCCACTGGGAATTCCTGGGGCACCTTTCATTGGGGAGGATGCTTATTAGTATTACATATAAAATATTATAGCATCCATTTGTTTTTAACCCCGGAGGTTTGATATTCTCTTGCTACAGCTTAAGGAAAAAACGCTTGCACAGGGAATATAGATTCCATAGCAGTATTTGGCAAGAACAAGATAAAAGTTTTAAGGTACTATAAAAATTAAGGCCCCCATTTTGTCACTTTGGACTCCTGCTACTGCCTTTGAACTAAGAGAGCTAAGTTCAAGGTCGGGAGAGTACAGGACTCTTTGGTGTCCCATGAAGACACAACTTCCTCTTTTTGTTTCACCTACATATTAATTTCTATTTAAGTGAGAGCACTTGTTATGCTTCTTGCCCCAGGCACAGAGCTCTCTGGATGACAGAGCTGCAGCATTTCTTTTTACTTTCAAGAACTGATGAGACCATCAGACTAGCACACCAGCACACATCAGAACATGTACGTTGAGGGCAGCACAAGGCTCTACGGAGGATCCAAACTGCACCAGAGCTATTCTTTTAATCACTCTGGTTAAAAGTTATCATCAGTTCTATAGTGTGGCAGAACTAGAGATGGATCCCAAAGTCACAATTTCTGTTTTATAGTTTACTGTATACAGGTATATCAAGTAAATGGAGTCAAATTCTCATACTAAATGTGGGTTAGTCATTTTTAGTAAGTCCTTCTGTCTTCTCCACATAATCCCAAACCTTTCACAGATTATTACTTACTAGAGGCCCATTGCACAGGTAGGCTCCCTAGGCCTGGCTAGTGATCAGGGCTGATTGGGGATTTTCTTCCCCCAGCTGCTGGCTGCTGGCCGGAGCCTTTCTTCATTCTGTGCTTCCCGTGGTGATCAGTGCACATTATAATGAGTGGTTGAACTCCTGGTCAGTCAAATTTCTGAGAGGACAATTTGCATATTAGCTTTTATTATATAGGATGATTCCTGAGTTGTTGTATCTACCTGTCTACATAATTAATATTTAGTATCCAGAATGAGGAAAACCAGGGTAAGGTTCTGGATAAACTGATGCATTTACAGGGCTTATTTCAATGTTAGTATATGACTAGTGCACTGGGATGGTCAACACCACTATCTTTTGTTCCTGGCACTTCATCTCACAGTGTTGGGTTGGACATAGTCAAGTGCAAGTGCAAGTGCAAGGAAGCACCGAGGCACTAATTGCCTACTATTCAAGAACTGCTAAAGCAGAACTGCTCAGAAATTGATTAGAAAGTCCTTGCCTTGAGAAGTTCTACAATTAAAATTAAAGGTGCCACTAAAATTTGTGTTGATTGCAAATCTCTTTTACTTTCTCTTCTGGAAAGAAAACAAATCTTTTAATTATGTTCTCTCTAAAGAAATTTGAAATCTTTTGTTCAATCTTTATTACTGCAAACTTGTTTGTAAAACTGAAAAAAACATCATTAAACGTCTTTGCCCTCAGTCCTTTCTTTCTACAGGTTCCAGATCATATAATGTCGTCTCCGCTAGAAATTTTAATGTTAGAAGACTTTTCTGATCCCTGTGCTAAAGCTGATCAAACTCTGTGATTGACTAATTGTTTGGAACCACATAACAAATCTTAAAATACATGTGAAGGAGGTGGAATCCACCTTGGGGAACTCAAGTCAGTTAACATGCTTTGTCATTCATAAATAATCCCTTTTATGGTAACTTGACAGTTATTCTGGATATTAATCTTTTTTTTTTCCAGCCACACTATTTAAAACACATTTGGGAATTATTTGTGTGGAGGCAGAAGTTTTAGCATTGAACAATGAATTATATTGTTATAAGGGAGAGTGTATATAACACATTCTAAATTGATTGGCAAAATAAGCAAAAGGTCTTGTTTTTTTCATTAAAAATATGAACATAAAGTCTCGATATTTTATTGATTATTGATGCATAACATCAAGAGTTTGAATGATTATTAAAATTGGAATAATTAGTTGATTATGGTATCCTGTGTTTTGAAACAAGTGGCATTTTGAATTATGTAATCCCAGGTACCTGCATAACAAATCAAGTGTTATTTGCAATACATAGATTACAAAATATTATGCCATCTGGTAAAAATTCTGCACTTACTTCATGAGGCCCTATAGAGTGATGCTGTAGGATTCCTACAAGAGTTTCTGTGGCCATTGGTGGGTACTGTTGAGAAGGACAGCTCTGCCCTTTCTGAAGCAGCATCGTTGGATGATCGACTACCCCTATAAGGAGTAGAAGAAGCAATGACTATGGAACCATCATGAAATTAAGGGACAGGTTCTTTCCTTGGTTTTAGGCTTACATGAGCACCTTGGGTTCTGTATTCTCAAAGGAGAGGATCCTAAAGTATGACATAACACCCTGATGAGGGAAACTGGATGCTAGAGTTTATTTCATTTAAAAATCAACAAATTATTGGGATGTTTTCTGCTTCCAAGTATGATTGAGCAAATTCATATTCTATAGAAGTTTAAAAAAACTTTTAGGCTTAATATCTCTGGGCATTCTCTTCCTTTTGGTTCTAAGATTTGTGTTGGGGAGTTCTTTATAAAAAAATCTGTTATTTCATATGTCTGTTTTTGTAATTCACAAACCCACTTTCATTAATCCTTATTGTAGTTTTCCAACTTTGGTAGCTCTCTCTTTGGACTTCCCTTTTAAAGCTGGCTTTAAAGCACTCAGATTTTCATGTTAATCTTTGTCTATTGTTCAGTAACTGGGGTCATTAATTCACTAATAGCATTGGAGAGGTGCTAAAGTTTTTCAAAACGCAGATTGACCTAATTAATGTCTTTTCTGAATTGTGCTAATTTCCCCATTAACCACTCTGGGGCCTCTTAAAACTCCCCAGTCTCTGCTGCCATCTATTCAGAAGTGTTATGTGCTTAGGACAGGTTGTGATTGCTTTGATTATATATAAAATAGTGTTTAAAAATGTTTGCAAAAGAGGTTTTCTTTCTTGTCATTTATTTCTGGGGTTAATCATGTCTAACTCTTACTACTCTGCCAATTTTTAATTGTCCTCTATTCTGCTTTACTCACTAAGGTCTGTGTCACCAGGTACTATTTCTTAGTGTTTGACTGTGAAGGGCATTAAGCATAGACCTAGATCAGAACTATCCTCTTAACCACACTGATTGAAGATAATCATGTCACAATAAGGAGTGATTAGGATCATTGTATAGCCTTTATTTATTTATTTATTTTTTATTATTTAGGACTGTGTATAGTAAGCTGCACATACTATAGATTGTTCTGTCACCTCTCTGCTATATCTTTGTAGAGCTAGAGTTACATATGAATACTTTAAGTCAGGTGACCTGACCATGAGATTTATATTTAACTGCAGAAAATAAAAGCATACACAAGCAGCTATTTTGGCAGAATGATGACTTAAAGCTCATTTCTGCTTGGGTGGCTTCTATGCATAGAAGTACACAGGTAACCATCATTTCTTTTTCTTTTATTTTATTTTATAGTGTTGTGCATAGTCACAAAATGTGATACATACACATTTATATTTAAGTGCAGAAAATAAAATTTTCATATGCAAGACATTGTCTCCTGCATGTCAGTCAGGACTAAAAAAAAAAAAAGTAGAAGGAAACATAAATCTACCCTGATAATGACTCAGATGCCCCTTTGGTGATTTATTTAATAAGTATTCTAAATTTGGTGTGGTTATTAGCTCCTCATCATGACTTCTCATCCCTGCCATATTTGTTTTTCAGAGCATTGTGTTCACCAGGTGTTTCTGATGCTCTGACATCTGGCACTTTGCTGACTCTGGAGATGCCCCTCTCTCCGGGCCAGCCAGTTCCTAGAAATAGTAAGCGTCTGGCCTGTAATTGCAGCTTTCATATGCAACCCAAACAGCACAAAGCCCAAATGCCCAACTACCCACTCGGGCGCAACATTCCCTGCCCTAAACAATCTGTGGCCAGGCATCTATATCCAGAACCTGCTGAAATTATTCAAACTATCCAATCTTACACCTGCTTATCCTCATTCACCTGTTTCTTCTTGTAGGAACCCAAATAAAGACTCTCACCCACATCTTCTTGTTTCTCCTGCCTCCGGATGGACCTTGGTGTTTCCACATGTGGGCCCTGTGTTGGCGTGAGCTCCTTCCTCTTGGAATTTCTGAGTATAACAGCTATCTTTTTAAAGGTAGCTATCCTGGATCTGCTGGCCTCACCATCTGAATAATTATGAAATCTACATTTTGCAACAGGTACCTATTAACTTCAGAAACAATATGTGTTATTTAATCATATTAATTTTCACTGTCCAACTCCTTTCCTCTATCTGCTAGAATAAATTGGAGGGCAAACATTTTGTCTCTTTTGCTTACTTATGAATTCTAAGGGTGTAGAATTCTGGCATATAGTATGTGCTGAGTAAATATTTGTTGAGTTGACTTAATTACTTATTTGATTTCCTTTGTTATCTTTTTTTTCCAGGGCTTCTCTGCAGAGATTGGCAGGATCTGTCTTGTTTTCTGTTCTTGTCACACATGGAAGTAAACAACATGGCCCAAAGGCTGTCCTCCATTCACTTTGAGTTTGCAGTACAATAGCTGCCTTTGCTGGTGAGTAGCATCCAGTTTAAGCCTAAATTCTGGCCCTGGTGACAGGCTAGCTGAGGGATTCTGAAAAAGACACATCACTTCTCTGTCCCTTGGTTTGTTCACTTACAAATTGAGGGTATTGTAACTTACTGTACTTAATGATATTTCATGAATTTTCCCATTTAGTAATACAAAGCTGGTAAGTATTATCTTCATTTTAACAATGAAAAATGGAAAAATTTAATAAATTACCCAAGGTCACAGAGTTTGTAAATGAGAAACAAAGACTTCAGCCATTTTGAGTCCATCTATGTCCCTATACAGATAGTTTTCCTCTCTTACTTTTTTTAAGTTTGCTTTAAAAAGTACACAGATTGTATATGTATAGCACAATAAATGATCACAAGATGATCCTGGATCAGACCATCATTCTTGTCAAGAAATATAAAAATCACAAAAGCACCTCTCTCTTGAATCCCCTTTCAGTCACTATTCCTCCTATTTTCCTCAAAGATAACTACATCTTGAATTAAAAAAAAACACAGATTTTTGCTTATTTTTGAAATTTATATAAGTAGGTTCCTAACCATATTCTTTTGTGTCTAGCTCTTTTGCTCAGTAGAATGTTTAAAAGTGCATGAAGTGTAGTTTGTTATTTGATGTGCAATTGTATGAATGTACTACCATATGTTTATCCATTTTACTATTGATTAACATTTTGGTTGTACTTTGGAGCTAATATGACTAATGCTACCTTAAACAGTCTTTTGCACATAATTTTGGTGGACATGTGCATGTAATTCATTTGAATACATACTAATAGTTTCATCAAGCTGGTCTAGTCCTACACTTTGGGAAGATGAAGAAACAGTCTTACTTAAAGTCTTACATTACTATTCCTGATTCCTGGGTGGGCACTTCAGCTAGGACTAAAGAATACAAGGTTAAAGGTGGGAAATTGAACAGGGAGAAATCTCATAGTTACTATTCATGTGAGCTAGCTTCATATCATGGAATTAGACATCTTTTTCCATTAAAACTCACTTTAAGTTATAATAAAATTCATTGGAAATACAGGATTCAATATACAAAACATGGTTATATTGTTAAGGCATCTGTTTATTTTGTAACTTAGGGGAAACCTATAATTAGAGTTAACAGTAGTTCTGATTAATAAGTTCTATCTGATCTCACACTGTGCTAGGGTTCCTTAGAGTGCCAGGACATGTTTTATTAACATGGAAGGGCTGTTTCAGCTCACCTCTCCTCACTTGAATCAGTTGCCTGCTGGCCTGGCACTCAGTTTTGTGTGGCAGAACCTTACTGAGTCTGCATGATAATGGGCCTTTTAAATTCTAAACAATAAACATTCATTTTGCCACTCCACCCAGCACAGAAATGCTCTCTAACCTCAAATCAGCCACAAATAAGACTTGGAAATCAATTCATTGTGCATCGGCTTCCTGCCTGTTTCATGCTTTGCAGCAAGTAATTTTACTAAAATATCTGCAGAGCATGTGTGTTCTGAATATGCACAAGTAGAGGTATTGCCTGTAATGGGATCTTCAACCTTTTTGTGACATTTCTGTTTTTGTCTACAGAACAAAGTCTATTCAGCAAAACTGATTTTTATGCATCACTCACTAGGATTAGAAAGCCCTGAGATGGATTTCAGGGGAGAAAAAAACCACCTCTGGTGATTTCCGAAAAATTTTGGGAGAATTTTTAGCACCCCAAAATTCTCTGGTTTAAAAATTATGTTTCACGAAAAAAACAATTTGTTATATTTGTGCTTGTTAGATTCATTAGAATATTCTCATGCAGAAGGTGTCAGTTGTTGGAGAAACCAAGATTGAGTGCATTTGGCTTTAAAGAGAATATCTTGTCAGGTTGGAAGATCAAATGGTTATGTCTCAAATTCCCTTCTGCTGAAGTTTGAAGTTTGTGTCTGACTTTCTTCCTCGTATCTTCTAGGCTAGAGTTCCATTATTTCATCACTCTCCATGCTCTTGAGAGCTTCCAATTTCTTAAAATTCATGAGAAATCAAGGCCAAGAGGGGCAGGGCAAGTTCTCAAATGCTTTTAGTTAGGGGACCACTCAGGGAGACAAAGAGTCCTCTCCCAGTTATTGCTATTGTAATCACTCCCCATCTCCCTCCACTGCCACAACACTGCTGCAATTAGTGGCAAAACTGATGGTGCTTTTGGGGATTTCAAGGAGCGGATGTGTGTTTTTCATTAGCATAAGAAAATTAGTAACTTATGTCAGAAACTGAAGCATTGATTCTGTTAAACTATAATATAAAACTTAATATGCAGGAGACCAACATGGGGGTCCTCTTGGACCACACTAAGATGGATGTTTTAGGGCAGGGATGTGTGGTACAGCCATAGTTAAGCTAACCCTTTAATGATGTTCATCCATTCTCATTACCTCTCTCTCTCTCTCTCTCTCTCTCTCTCTCTCTCTCTCTCTCTCTCTCTCTCTCTCTCTCTCTCCTCATACATTTGCTTTCAGGCAAGGTTTTTTCCCTAGTTTTAATCATCCATTCTAATAAAAAAAATGGAGATCTCTCCAAGTTTATTGTATGCTTTTTATTTTATGTTTCAAGAGCTCATCTTGGAGAGCATGTGGCAAGGCTACTGTAAGGTGCCCATTTGATTTTAACATCACTGCAGTGTGTTTGAGACAGAGGCATGATCTGATGATTTCCTTTATTGAAGTTATGATTATACATAAAGAGAAGGATCAGTCTGCAAGCTTATCACTATTCTGTGTTGTAAAATTGCCCAAGAGTAAAATGCAAATCAAACAAGGTGTTTTAATGAGTTAATGTAACAAAAGATCCAGGCAACAAGAAGCTGGGGGCTGTGCTTTGGCCCCCTCCCAATGACTGGCTTGAACCGGACACCTTTAGAGCAAGTCTAGTTGGGACTAGTCAGCTTCCAGATAGACTGCAGATTGGCTGTAAACAATGTTATTCACTTGTTAACCACCATTCTGCTCTCTGTTCTATGAAACTCAAATCTTAATCTAATCTATATAATACTAGTGATCAGGTGCACAAAATTCATGCACATTAAAAGGGGATTAATAGAGGAAATATTTTAATATTGCTATTTGCCCTTTCTCTATAATA